>WEDG01002571.1:0-150087 GCA_017591395.1 Schistocephalus solidus | reverse complement strand
TTAGAATTAAGAATGAAGAATTTTTATTTGATTAGCACCGGCGAGAGGCACTGTTTAAGCAAACATTAGTAACGAAATAAAGTTATGAAAATGTGTGCAGATAAAATGTACAAATACTTAATAATGTAGACAGAACTTGTCCTGCTATGTCAACAGTTAGCGATGTTTTTGAAAATTAATGGTGAACTATAAAAATAGGCAGTGAAAAAAACTCCTACCTTAAAAAATGGAGGCAGAGTTCAAAAGGATTTCAATTTTGAAAGATTTTAGGGACAAAAACTGCTTAGGAAAATAAGGGTCAGGTGGTAGAGAAGGGTAATACTGCAGTAGCATTTCAGAGATGAGATAATGAAACGTCGATATGATTCAATCTTGATCACTGAGGCGTATGACACAAAAATCTCACGAAAAATGCGTCAATGAACTAAAGTCCTCAGCATCTTATGATCCAGAATTTAATTCTGATGATGGTTAGTATCCAAAGAAACGGCAGCATTTTAGACTGTGGACCACCAAATATGTACCTCCGTATGACGTCATCGTTTTGATGACTGGTGATATTAGGAGACATCATAGTTCATGGACGACTCGAGGTAGCGAAAATATAGTTTCAAGAGGGTCACTTATATTCCCAGTGGTCCTTTTTCCGAGTCATGGGGAAAGCTAATGGGAAAAGATGAGGAAAATAAAAGGTTAATAGAATCAGTGTTAAGATAAATGTGCAGTCTTCGCTTGAATGCAGATAGACTATTTAACGACCTTATTTCATTTGGTAAGTTATTCCAACGAAAAACATACCTAGAGCAAAGAAGAGAGCGTTTACACGTGGAGGATGCAGGGGAGGTATAATTAGTGCAGAATTTCTAAGGTTATAAGGAAGACTAATGGAGGTAATGACAGAAGCTTGGGGAGGAGTTGAACTATTATGGAGTCGGAAAAAGGGAGACAAAAAGCCTTTTTCAAGTCTCCTTACCCAAATAAAATCTTAGCTTCGAAGGCTAGCATCTTGTTGCCGTAATTCTATCAGCATGGGGCCAAAAGATCTAATTTATTGAGTGTGGGATCATTCAGTCATGAAACCTTCAAAAATAGGAGGTTGCGGCAGCTTAAATGACCCAAAACTCATGTAGCGACACTTGGAAGCTGAGAACTTTATTAACCATGTAGAGCTCAGGCCGAAGAGTAACTAAGTCTGAATGAATTTGTTCTATGCACCCGTTCGGTCGTAGAGTTGAGAAGGAATACACGCATTTGAGGTCATCAGCACTAAATAAAAAGATTGAGAATGTTTAACTATCGATGAAATATCATTTATATGCAGTAAGAACAACAAAGGGACCTAATACGGTGACGTGAAGGGACACCGCTAACAATCGGGGTAGCACTATCGATGAAATATCATTTTATACAGTAAGAACAACAAAGGGACCTAATACGGTGCTGAAGGACACCGCTAACAATCGGGGTAGCGCGAGGACCCACTAAAACGTTTTGTTTTTCGATCAATTGAGGTATGATCTAATAAAAGTCAGTAGAGGGACTACGAAATCCTATAGCTTCTGGTTTAGCTAGATGTCGTCTATGAGGCACTTTATCGAACGCCTTACTAAGATCCACGCCCACACTGAAACCATCGTTCCATCGTTCAAAATTAGCAAAATCTGTCATGTCAAGCTTGTATCTAATTAAGCGAGTTTGCAATGTTCGTCAAAGAGTGCTTTAAAAAGGTCTTTGGGATGTTCGTGCGACCACAATTGGAAATTTTTCATACAAGCCTGGAGATCGTGGTCTGTCCAAAGACCACAACACCCTTATGAGAAGGTCCAAAGACGTGCAACCAAGCTTGTTCAAGGTCAAAGCTGCCTGCCTTACGAGACACGATTGTCTAATCTTGATCTGTTTCCTCTGGACTATAGACAGCTACGCTGCAACCTAATACATACCTTTCGAATGCTGCGGCGTCAGGATTGTTGCCTTGCATCTGGCGTCTTCTTTGAGCTGGCCACTACCACTAATTTGTGAGGACATCCTATTAAACTACGTGTGACAGGTGCAAGACTCGACACAAGAAGGTTCTTCTTCTCCAACAGAGTGATTAAGGCCTGAATGCTCTGCCTGCGGACATAATCATGTTCCCATCCATTGACATTTTTAAGCGGAAGTTTGACCAGTACAGCCATAAGAACCACCACGACATTTAGAACATAACACATTTCCTGAAACATATTCCCATCCATTATTTTTCGCGTCATATAACCTACTATCCCTATTTTTTTGAGTAATATTATTTTATAATTGTTTTGTCCGATGCCCTGTAGTGTGACGGGGAGATAACCCTTTATCGAACGTCCATTATATGTCAGCCTTTTTTAATTTGCAGTGTCATTGACATCAATAGGGAGCTCAAAAGGCTTCGCCTATATTTAACTTAATAAAAACTGAACTGAAATGAACTGAAACTAGACTCACTCCCTCAATTCATATGCTTTTAGTTCAGTTCAGTTCAGTGTATTTAAGGAAAATAAAGCACGCTTTTT
Source organism: Schistocephalus solidus (assembly GCA_017591395.1). NCBI lineage: Eukaryota > Metazoa > Platyhelminthes > Cestoda > Diphyllobothriidea > Diphyllobothriidae > Schistocephalus > Schistocephalus solidus. The sequence goes on along the minus strand of WEDG01002571.1, from coordinate 147,550 downwards.
GGAAATCCCTATTTAGTTTACATAAAAATAGCAAGAATAAGAAGCAATTTAAAAGAGTTACAGTCCAGTGAGATGCAGGCAGATTTACGTGGTACACTGATATTGTAAAGGTTAAGTAACCACATAGTCTTCGTGGTGCTGCAGCATATGTAAGATCAAGCCGATGTTTGAATGCATCTACAGACGGGGACATTACAATCGCCTCAGGTAGGTTATTTCAAGGTTCCACGACATGGTTAAGGAAAAAAATATTTCCTCATATCCAATCTTACTTGGGGCACGCTTAGTTTGAATGGAGGACTTCAGGAATTATTCGTAGTGGCAAGTTGGAAAAAAGCATCATGGGGAGGGGCGCAATCCATGCCACGCACGATTCCGGAAGGTTTGTATCAGAGTCTCCGCGCAACTGCCTTTAAATCAGGGGATGAAAACTTTTGGGTTATTTAGGACGAATCTCATATGGTAGTTCACCTTGACCTCTTACTAATTCTGTGGCGAATCCCTCGCCCTTTCGGGCATGTTTGTAGTCCTGTTGGGTCCACGGTCACAGGGCTTGGATCGCATATTCAAGATATGTGCCACGAGCGTACTAAGAACTTTGAAAAGCCGTTTTCGTCGAAAGACTTTAAAGTACCCGCTTGATATGTTGCCGCATTGAATTGGCGGGTTTAGCTGCCTGGAACATTGCGTAGAAGGCTTCAGGTCGGCGCGTCGTTTGAGAGTGGTTTCGAATTTCAAGTCCCTCGAGCCTACGAGTTTTTAGTTTCTACCTCAGTGTAGAAGACACGGTGCTGGAAAAATTATTAAAGAATTGTCTTTATATTCCTCTGAGTTTGTAAATTGCGACTTGGACCCTCGATCTTTGCTACTTTCTGAAACTCACGCCGGCTGTGTGCTCCCTGCATCTGCTCTCAATCGCGGAAGGGACTCAAACCAAAGGCTGAGTCCTTATATTTTCATATTCTTATTTTTGAAAACTCAGCTGACTCTCTGTTAATTTTGTGGCAATTATAACATGCAAAACTCAAGTTCCATAAGTTTATTGTCACAAAAAATTGGTCCACGACCAAGCTGCTTGGGACCGTCTATCGGCGCCTCTACCCACTCGGCCATATTGGCAGGGGATCTTGTCAAAAGCAAGTTAATGGACAAGCAGAAAAACAATTTTAACTATCGTTATTCTGCTATTTGTTCACCTTCCGCTAAACGGGGTAAAAAGTTCAGTAAAAGCAACTAATGTAGCTTACGAAGACGAAACATGTATGGGGTGTTTCAGCCTCCAGCAGAAATTCTCAGGGATGGAGCAGGAAATAAGGAATCTAAGACAAGAAATAGATAACTTAAAAAAATCTTTATCTTGCCCAACTGCTAAAAAAGCTCCTGTTCGTAATAAACCTACTACAAAGCAAAATTCGTATTCATTTATAGCTTCTTCAAGCTTACATAAAAGTCAACTTAAACATATCGCGACTGCTGGACCCGGTAAACCAGAGGAATTTTCGCTACTTCCGAAGGGAGCCCCATCTAGTCCTTGCGCCACTCCACCGGTACTTAGTTCGGGTAGCATCAGCACTAATCTGGCTTTAACGCCCATCGCTACATCACTGGTAGACGTTGCACCAACATGCGATGTTGAAGAGGTTGGCGAGTTTGTAAAGCCAAAGAAGAAAAGGTCTAAGAAGAACAAGTCGTGCAGAGACTTTGGCTCCAGCCTGCCCAACATCCGGCTCATCTGGACCTATCAGGCAAAGTGGAGTTGGTTACCAGTACTCACTCAGCTGAAAGATCTGAGTTACAAACGGGCCCTAGATTGAGTCGAAAACAGAATGTAGTCATTAAAGGTGTCCCGGAGTCAGCTTCAATTATTCCAAAGGAGCGAGTTAAACATGACTTGGAACTCCTTCAATTGTATGCAAAAAAACGCTGCTGACGGACGGCGAGTCCATTCATATTCTCAAGGCATATAGAATAGGGAAGGTTCTGTCCACACCCGATTCAAATCCTCGACCAAGACCTCTTAAAAATCATCTTGGAAAAACGAAGCGCAGGCACAGCTCCTGCTACAGAGAAAAATCAACCCTGCGGGGTCCGCATTCTGAAGTGTTTTTTTCAACCGGAATATGGGTTGAAAGAGCGAATGAAAAATGCGACAGCTAATAATAGAACTGAAAACACGAAAGACCAATGGAGGGCAAATCTCAAAAATAAGGGATGGACAGATAGTTCAAGTGAAAAGAGCATTTCTCTGGCCGAAGGCAGTCACCCTGACAGCCTAACTGTCCCGTTTCAGAAACCAAAAACGTGCCCGCTTAAACTAATCGTCCTCAATGCCAGATCTCTGCTTAATAAGATGCCTTTGCTCCAGACTCTGGTTTTCATCCACCGCCCGGACATTGTAATAGTTACAGAGACATGGGCAACACCCTGTGTATCCGACTCCGAACTCTCTATTCTAGGCTACGCTTACATTCGGAATGATCGACACGAGGGCCGTGGCGGAGGAAGCTGTATCTATGTTAGGCAACCACTTAAATTTTTCCATTGGACTATCGCCAATTTACCGCGGTAGAGGAGAGCTGTTGGCTCCGAGTAGATCTAAAAGATAACTACTCTTTACTCGTTGGTAGTGTCTATCGCCCACCCAATGCCAGCGAGGATTACGATCTTTGTCTCTCGCTGGCATTTCACGCTGCAGCTGACTTAAATCTGAAGTACTGCTTGATTGCAGGTGACTTCAATCTTCCTGAAGTTCACTGGTTTCCAACTTCCGGTCCTGCAAAGTTCGAAGACCTACTTGAGGCCATAGATATAGGCATGTGGGACCAGGTAGTTGATTTTCCAACCCGAGGATCAAACATACTTGATCTTATTTTTTGTAGAGGTTGTCAGCCATCGTCAGTGTCACCTTTAGATCCAACTTGGGAATTCTGATCACACTATAGTTCTTTCTACACTAGAACTAGAGGCTGCTGAAACGTTTTCCAAAAAATATAGCTTTTTCCGTGATTTCAGATCAGCAAATATGAGGGAATTGCTAACACACCTAAATTCCCACGACTGGACTAACTTCTTTGTATGTTCGGATGTGAATGTTTGTACTGATACTTTTAACAAAGTTCTATGTCCACTCATTTCTCGTTTCATTCCCCGTAAAAAAATAATTAATGTCAAGGATGAAGTCTACCTCCCTTTATCATTCCGCCGTAGACTGCGTAGACTCTCCCGTCGTTTTTCATCTACAAAAACGACACCTCCGTCCTGCCCTTGATCCAGCAAATCTTTGAAGACGCTAAGAGGCTGTCTGACGAAAAAAACGACAAGCCGATGAGGTTACCTTTGCCGAAAAACCCTTCGTTTAAATGTTTGCGAAGCTCTTTTCGCGCACAGTAAAAGCGCAGAGAAAAACGCAGCACCCCGTACTTCGAGATGCCTTAGGAAACCCAATAGCTGACGCTAAGTTGACTGCTGATAGCTTCAATGCTTTCTTGTCTAGAACGTTTAGTGAACATACTGTCGCCCCTTTCCTAACATCCGGGTTCGGAGAGGTAACTTCCTCGAAACCATAACTTTTTACCCTCTGGGGACGTGACCGTAGCTATTCGGCGTTTTTCGTCAATCATACAGTCCAGGACCAGATGGCGTCCCGGTCAGCGTTTTTAAAGGCGGATGCAAACGATATTTTTTTCCGTCCCTTCTGTAGTAAGATATTTAATCTTGCTCTTGAAAGTGAAACTTTCCCTATTTTATGGAAGGAATCGCACAAACTGACAATTCCGAAACACGGCCGACCTACGTCATTTGACGACTTTAGGCCAATAAATACACTACCAGCAATCTCGAAGATCTTCGAGACCTTGATCAAAAGACAAGATGATGTGTCACCTAAGAGAATAACCTACTTAATGCGGCTCAGCATGGTTTTCTCGAAAAAAGGTCTTTTAACACTTGTCAGCTCTCTTTCTTCGATCATGTGCTACAATCTAGAGACAGCGGTTTTGCAATTTACACCGTTTACTTCGATTTCACTAAGGCTTTTGATCGTGTTGATCATGATCTCCTACTGCTGAAACTTGCCTCCTTCGGCATAGGTAACAAGCTTCTGAACTTAATATTTTCCTATTTGAATGCTCGCGCACAACGGGTTAAAATTTCTGATGTTATCTCCAACCCCACGCATGTGAGGAGCGGAGTTATTCAGGGCAGCGTGCTCGGCCCGCTTCTATTTTGCCTCTTTGTCAACGATGTTCCTGATTGTTTTTCAGTATGGTAGGCCCTTTTATGTACGCTGACGATTTAAAAAGTTGCCTATCGATATAAACCGATTGATCACAACATCGTGCTTGAGCTCTTAAAAACGGATCTTCAGGTCTTCGCTCAGTGGTGTCTCTCATGGCGCCTCTCACTTTCTAGGCAAAAGTGCTCCGTTATGGATATTGGCGACAACCATCAGCCCCACCTAAGCATAGACGGTCACGATCTAAACGTGTCCCGACTTAAAAAGGATCTGGGCATATCATACTCTAGTAGTCTTAATCTGTCAGAGCACTGTGCCCTGATTGTCTCGAAAGCACGCCAAACTACTGGGTTTATTCTCAGAAATTTTAAAACCGTCAAAATTAGAATCAGCCTCTATAAAATGTATGTCAGGCCTAGTCTGGAATACTGCTCGTTTCTATTTAGTCTTATGCACGCTAGTGAACGAAAGAAGATAGAATCAGTCCAGCACTTCTTTACAAAAAGAGTTGGCTATTCAGATCACCGAAACCTGTCCTACCAACAACGCTGTGAGCTTACAAGCCTTAACCCGCTATGGCTTCGTAGATTACAGAAGGGACTATTTTTACTGTTTAAACTACTTAACAGTCGTACATTTAACCCCCTTACATCTCTGAGGCACCTCGACCACTCTCGGCGCACCAGTCATCGAGATGTATTTTTATTTCTTCCTTTGGCACGCACAGTTAGATACCGACAGTTTTTTTCGGTAAACGCTCTAGCAATCTGGAATAAGCTACCTAGAAGTATCAAAATTCAGCAAAGCTATCCCTTGTTTACGCGAACTGTCACTAGTTTTCTACATTCAGGACACCTTCCAAAACTTTTGGATGCTGACTCTGTTGAAGCTCTCTTCGGTTCTGATGGCGTTCACGGACTCTGAATCCTGTGCCGGTCTTCATGCTGAGGGGAAAAATTACTAGCTCTGCAGACCTCAATCGGCTTATTTCTCAGTCGACAGCGAACAGCCGCTCGCCGACATACCTGCTGGTGCAGAACACCGGATCCGTAACACTGAATGGAGAGGTTCTTCACCGGGCCCCTGTGTTGACGCGTCCCTGTCCAGAACTTTAATTACTCAATAAGCTGCAGTTTTTTCTCCTGAAAACACATGAAACAACGATCAGGAGATTTTTTCACTGTCAGCTTGACCCTCTACTGTATATATTTTTTTGGACCTTGCCTGTAAACGGGCAATAAATAAATAAAATAAAATAAAGGTTGTCTTTCATCCAAACTCCAAGATCCTTTTGTGTGTGCGCTTTTTGGAGTGGCAAACCGTTCAAATAGTAGGGTCGCATATCAGTGACCTGATTTCGATTTCCCAGACAAAGCAGGATGCATTTGTTTGAGGTGAAGGACAAGAGCCACTTGCGGGACCACTCGTCCAATCGACGAATGTTTTCTTGGAAATCGTCTACATCGGCAGCATTAGAGATCACTTTTCAGACTTTTATATCGTCCACAAACATAGCAAAGTTACAGTCCAATTCCTGTACACAATCATTAATGAGCAAGAGAAATAGGACCGGTCCGAGCACTGAACCTTGTGGGACTCCACTCTCGATGACTGTGCGCTTTGATCGCGATCCGCCTACACAGACCATTTGGGAACGACCAACGAGAAAATTCTTGATCCACGTAAGAAGTTTGCCTCCAATACCAAACATTCTCAACTTGTAAAGGAGACGGTGGTGCGGAACACTCTCGATTAATATCTAAAAAACATAGATGTCTCACCTTTAAGTATTCAAAAATGAATAGCGCTCCTAAAAAATTACATTCGGTTGCAATTGAAAACATTCCAAATACACTTTTTAAACAGTTAAGAGATTTTCCACCTTTACTTAGCAGATTATTCTCAGAATTTCTTGAAAACGCTTTCTTCCCCGATAATTGGAAAAATTCTATTATAATTCCAGTTTTTAAATCTGGTTCCCGCTCTGACATTCATAACTATCATGGTTTTCATAAAACGCACTCTCTTGCGAAACGCTTTGAAAAACTAACTATGAAATAAACTACAGAATTTTGCATAAGTAATCAAATTCTCATCACCTGCCAACATAACTTTTTACCGGAACACTCTTTTGAAACCTTCCACATGTATTTTCTACATCTACTAACCTCTCTTTGCAATGATTATCTATCTGAAGAACTAACCCATTTTGATTTTAGTAAGGCATTCGATAAATTGCCTCATTGATGACTTCTAGCTAAACTAGAGGCTATAGGATATCGTAGGCACATGACTGACTTTTAGATCTCACCTATCTGATCGAAAACAAAACGTTTAAGTGGGGTCCTCATACTCATGTACTACCGCGATTGTGAATGGTGTCCTTCAAGGTACCGTGTAAGGTCCTTTGTTGTTCTTACTTTACATGTTCAGTTCAGTTCAGTGTATTTGAGAAAAATAGGCTTACGCCTTTGAAATCCCTATTTGATACAGAAAGTCGGAAGAATAATAAGCAATGTAAAAAAAGTTACAATCAAGTGAATGCAGGCAGATTTACGTGGTACACGGATATTGTTAAGGTAAAGTAGTCACATAATCTTCCTGGTGCAGCAACATATGTATGTCAAGCCGATGTTTAAATATATCCACAGACCGGGACATTACAATCGCCTCAAATAGGTTATTCCACGGTTTAAAGACACGGTTGGTGAAAAAATACTTCCTCACATCCAATCTTACTTGGGGCACACTTAGTTTGAATGGATGACCTCGGAGATTATTCGTAGTAGCAAGTTGGGAAAAGACATCACATAGGAGGGCGCAATCCATGCCACGCACGACACGGAAGGTTTGTATGAAGTCTCCGCGCAACTGCCTATAACTCAGAGGATAGAGCTGTAGGTTATTTAGGCGAATCTCATATGGCAGTTCACCTTAACCTCTTACTAATTTTGTGGCTCGTCACTGTACCCTTTCGAGCATTTTGTAGTCCTGTTGGGTCCACGGTCGCCAGGCTTGGATCGCATATTCAAGATGAGGCCTAACAAACGTACCAAAGACTTTAGAAAAGCAGTCTTCATCGAAAACTTTAAATGCCCGCTTAATAGAGTACAGCATTGAATTGGCGGATTTAGCCGCCTTGCAGCATTGCGTAGAAGGCTTCATGTTGTCTGTCCTCCAAACGCCGAGATCCTTTTGTGTGTGTGTTTTCGGAGTGGCATACCGTTCAAAAAGTAGGGTCGCATATCAGTGACCTGATTCTGACTTCCCAGACGTAGCAGGGCTCATTTGTTTGAGTTGAAGGACAAGAGCCATTTGCGGGACCACTCGTCCAATCGATGGAGATTTTCTTGGAAATCGTCTCCATCGGCAGCATTGTTGATAACTTTCCAAATTTTTATATCGTCCGCAAACATAGCAAAGTCACAGTCCAATTCCTGTACAAAATCATTAATAAACAAGAGAAATAGGATTGGTCCGAGAACTGAACCTTGCGGAACTCCATTCTCGATAACTGTGCGCTTTGATCGCGATCCGCCTACACAGACCACTTGGGAACGACCGACGAGAAAATTCTTGATCCACGTAAGAAGTTTGCCTCCAATACCAAACGTGCTTAACTTATAAAGGGGACGCTGGTGCGGAACACTATCGAATGCCTTCTGGAAATCAATGTAGGCCACATGCACAGTGTATTTTGCATCGAGTGCTTTTGTCCAGCTTTGCATAGTATAAAGTAAGTTCTTAACACACGATCTTCCCCTACGAAAGCCGTATTGTGCAGTTGATAAGAGGTTATGGGTTTCTAAATAAATCATCAATTCCTTTTTGACAAGCTTCTCCATAACCTTGCAACAGATTGAGGTCAGGCTGACAGGCCTGTAATTTGTAGCAAATGCACGACTACCGCTTTTTTGAAGCGGTGTAATGTGGGCTGTTTTCCAGTCGGTAGGAAGCATTCCCGTGTCGAACGATTTCTGGCACAGAAAGGATAGCGGTTTGGCCAGCTCTCGAGCAAGTTCGAGGAGTAACTTTGCTGGAATCTCGTCGGAGCCAGGGGATTTGCATGCGTTCGGAATTTTTAATTCTTCAAAGACCGCCTCTTCTCGAAAGAGCATATCCTGAATAATTGGTGCTCCCATAGTCTCGCAACTAGATGGAATAAAAACTGCTTCTCGGGTGAAAACTGACTAAAAGAACTGTGAAAAGTGTTCAGCTTTGTTTTGAATTTCTGTAATCTCGAAACCATCATCGTTTCTCATTACAGGAAGTGGGTTCCTGTTTCGTGTGCTTTTTCTTACATATCTGTAGAGCACTTTGGGATTGTGAACTGCTCGCTGGAGCAAATCCCTCTCGTAATCCCGTCGGCTGTTGAAGATTAAGCTTTTAACCTTGTTTCTTTGTGTTTTGTATGTTTGCAAGGCTAAATTTTCATGTGATCGGCAAAATTTCTTCCAAAGCCTTCATTTCCTGTTAATCTCTCGTTTCAGTTCCCTTGTTAGCCACTGTGGTCTGTTAGATATCCTAAGTTTTGATGGCGGACAGTGGCATTTTATTAGGTTCAACAACCACTCCTTAAATAAATTCCAGTCCTCAGAGACATTCCCGGAGAAGAAAAGATCCCAGTCCATTCGTGATGCCTCAGCTCTCATCTTGCAAAAGTCTCCCCGCCATAGATTGGGCCTGGTTTCATTCATTGCAGGTGGCACCGAATATAAACCATACTCCCATGAAAGTACTGCATGATCACTTCGACCAAGTGGAAGTAGGTATTGAACCTCGTTTATACTGTCAGGATCTTTAGTGAAGACGAGATCTAAACAACTAGCCTGTTGTCCTCCACGCGCTATTGTTGGAAAAAATACATGTTGTGTGAGAAGAGCTTCAAGTGTTGACTTAAGCAGACGGTGATCGAAGAACAACTTTGAGCACTGCGCCAGCAGATCGTTCCATCGAATGCTGGGTGAATTAAAGTCCCCCATTAGAAAAACATCAGGTCAACTACCAATCTCCTTTATGTTCTCCAACAAACAAGTATCAGTGCCATTGTCTGTCCCCGGTGGTCTGTAGAGAGCCATGACTTCAAGGGACTGCGATCCCCGCGTCAAATAGCCAAATAGCCTCAATGCCATTGTTAATGTTCTCTGTCATTTCACACACTGTGAAATTGCTTTTAACATACATCGCAACTCCTCCACCCTGGCGGTGAGTGCGGTTTCTCCTGAACAACTGGTACCCGGATAAGGCTACTTCGCAATCGCTGATGTTCTGTGAAAGCCATGTTTCTGTGATTGCTATAATATCGGGAGACAGAATGGCTACCCGAATTCTCAGTTCGTCGAGCTTCGAAAGCAGACTTTGGGCGTTGGTTTACAGAAATTTAAGTTGGCGGCACTCGGCCCTGCCAAATTCCGTTTGTCTCGAGTGTGCCAATACAACTTTTTCACTGCCATCATTAGCTTTGGCTGGTTCCAGAGTAATGCTGCGTTTCTCTGTATCATACGTCCCTTGTAAATAATCAAACTGTTCTCTCCAGCTGCAAGTCTCCTCTTCATTTCTATCACTAATTCGCGGCGTTTCAGACGTTCTGCAGGAGAGTAGTCCGGCTGAAAAAAAAAACTGCTTATGAGAGTTTCGAAAATTGGTTTTTCTCGAGAGAAGTAGCTTAGCCTCTTCCTGGTTTTCCAAGACGATTTTGATAGGCCGTGGTCTCACAGTTTCTGACTGTTCAATATCTTTTTTTCCTATCCTGAAGGCTGCTCGAACGGTTATCTTCTCTCCCGAATGAAGTTTATCGTTCAGCAGGTGCTGAAACAAAGCAAGATCAGCGGATATCCTTTCCTTTGAGGTGTTAGCATTTGATTCAGGTAGGCCCTGGATAACAATGCAGTTCTCTCGGTCCAGGGCGTCTTTCAAGACACTGCTGACCATATTTTCCTCTGAGTGACCAGATGGATTTATTGTGATCTTTTTAAACTTTATAGCCGTGTTATGTTTTTTTCCCAATTTTATCTTGCCACTCATTGGTTTTTTCGCTCTCAGCTAAGGATTCTTTAGAACTGCTGGGATAGCCGGCAGAAGTCAAGACTGAAGTCGGAACGTTATCCAATTTGGTGGTGTTTTGGTGTTTCCCCATTGCAGATTGCCGCGGGTTTGTTCCTTGGGATGCCACTACGGGCTTGTTAGAGCACCAAAGTTGGGAGGATGTGATTTGTGATTCATTTTGGTCGTCGTCCTTAGGATTCAGGGATTGTGCTCCTGTTATCCGGTCGTCATTGGTATTCACGTCCGAACTTTGTGAGTAGTTACAAGTTGTTGTTTTTGGTACTGTAGGTGCTTTGGTCACTGACTTTTTAACTGTGATATTTTTTACCGTATTTCGTCGAGTATTGTTATCTTGCAAAAGCTTCCTTAAGTCTGCAAGCTCATCTTCCAGTTTTGAACTCTTAGTAGAATATAAGAACATCCCACACAAGATTCGTCCTCGTAGCCGACGGATTTGGCTGCCATTACGCTTTTTACGCGCTTTGCTGGTCCTTGGTTGTAAGTGTATACTGATCGAGGGCCAGTCATGGATGCCAAAGACAGCTCAACAGGCTTTCCTTTAAATGATATTTCATCGCTTTTAAACATTCTCAATCTTATGTTCATGCTGATGATCTCAAAGGCATGTATTCTTTCTCTTAATCTTCGGCCAATCGATGCGTAGAACAAATTACATCGGACTTAGATGCTCTTTTGGCCTGGAGCTCTACACGGCCGATGGAATTCTCACCTCATGAGTGTCAATATATGTGTTTTGGGCCTGTAAGGCTGCAACAACCTGTTAATTTTAAAGGTTGCCCTATGAATGAATGTTCCTCCATCAATAAATCAGATCATTCGCATCATGCTTATAGAAATATGGCCAAAGCTGCTCAGATTTGCGGCTTTATTTCTTATAATTTCTACCTTTCTGAAATTAAATTTAGACTTTATCATATGTTTGTTCTTCAAATTCTTGAATTTCGCTGCCAATTCTTCGGTTTAATGAACGAATAAAACCATTCAAATATTGAAAATTTCCAAAAGCATATCACAGAAAAATTCTCTGTCCAACTCTTTCAAACACTTCCTTCTCAAGTAGATGCCAGCCGACGAGGCTAAAATTTATTTGGGTCAGTAGACTGGAAGCAGGCTTTTGTCTCCTTTTCAGACTAAATAATAGTTCAACTCTCCCCAAGCTTTCTGTCATTACCCCCGTTAGTCTTCCTTATAACCTAAGAAATTCTGCACAAATTATACCTCCCCCTGCATCCTCCACGTGTAAACGCTATTTATTCTTTGCTTTTAGGTATAGCTTTCTTTGGAATAACCTGCCAATTGAAATGAGGTCATTAACTTGTCTATCTGCATTCGAGCGAATTCTGCCCATTTATCTTAACAATGCTTCGATTAAACTTTTATTTTCCTCATCTTTTCACAGCAGATATCACTATGACTAGTAGAAAGGACAATCGGAAATTTAAGTTACCCTCTTGAAACTATATTTTCGCTGCCTCGAGTCGCCCACGAACCATAATGTCGCCTTATACCACTAGTCATTCAAAATATGAAGTCATTCGGACGTACACATTCGGACGTAGCCAGCCTAAAATGCTCCCCGTTTCGTTGGTTGATTATCATCATCAGAATTTAATTCTGGATCCTAAGATGCTGAGGCCTAAACTTCACTGACGCCTTTTCACGAGATTTTGTTTCATGCGCCTAAGTGACCAAGAACTAACCATATCGACGTTTCGTTATCTCCTTCTGCAATGCTTCTGAATTATTAGCCTACTCTTCCCTCTTACCTTAGTTTCCTAAGCAGTTTTTTTCTCCTACACTCTATTCGAAAATGGAGGCCTATTGAACTTTGCCTCCATTTTCAAGGAAGATTTTTCACTGCCTATTTTCTAGTTCACAATTAATTTCAAAACATCGCTAACTATTGGCCTGATAGGACAAGTTCTGCCTACATTATTAAATATTTTTACATTTTATCTGCGCACTGTCATAATTTTATTTCGTTACTAATGTTTGTATTGACAGTGCCTTCCCGGCGCTAACCACATATAAATTCTTAATTCTAAACCACCTCTTGCGCGCCGTCAAATTCATAAGAACACAGAAAAAACCGAAAGCAAAATCCTTCTTGCTAGGGAGACTGTAGCTTTTTTTGTTTTTAGGCTTGGCTAAAAGTGTGCGAAATGAAGTTTGTTTAAGTAAAAAAACTGTCTTCAAAGGCATAGTTATAGTAAAATATGAACATAAATAAATATACAGTAAAGGAATTAATGTTTTGTGTTAAGAATTTTCGGGTTAAGAATAATCCGTCACTAATGGATTTTCGAGTGTTCATTTGACAGGGATAGAGTCAATCGCGGGCTATTCGATTGTCCATTGCATCCAATCAGATGCGAGTGCCTACAAGCGCATCGTTCTGGTGTATGGTTAGGCAATTAATTAGATTTAATTAAAGTGACCGCTAGAAAATTTAGAAACGAGTAATGAGCATGAACCGTTCAACTGCAAGAAAATTCCAATGCTACCAACCAGTCATTATATAGTGTTTGATAATTGGATTTTAGTTATTGACTAATCACGACCAGAAAATAATTTATGATCGATTAATATCTGCAAGCTTATTTAGGCTATATACCACCAAAATGTTATTAATTGTGATGAAGTACTCGCTGCTGTTAGAATAATTGCTAAAATAGTTTTTGGTGTCCGCTGAGTTGAGACATGGATATGAAAAGAGTAGAAAATAGAGCGTGTCTGTATACAGCAGGCGATAATGGGTTTAGTGAAGGCATGTTAGTATTTATTGATGAAATTATTTTTAGCATTAGCATTAGCATTAACTCATGGCTATTATAAGAAAGGATTACATGGACTTATCACCAGTTACTATTCTATATCGAAAAATATCACTAAAAGGCCCCAGTGCCTAACGATGACAATGAAGAGGGAAGTAAGCCGCAATCAACAGCTGTGGCAAACTTATCTAAAGTAAATGACTTTCGAATACCTGATAAAGTACAAGACGCAGAGAAACAGGGAAAAGGGTCTTGTTTATAAAGCCCACCAATGTTTCGAGATAAACCTGATAAACCGTGCAGCAGAAAACCCGAAGCTGCTCTACAAACACATAAGCAGTGCCATCGAAATTAGGAACCCATTCTTTTTCAAAAAATGGATTAAGATGTCGAACTTCGCAAGGATGAGGAAAATGCTGAGCATCTATCACAGTTTTTCAGTCAGTTTTTACGATAGAAGCCAAACAAACCGGTTTGATGAACGAATCTAGCCGTTCAAAAATTGAAAATGTCCAAAGACCTTTCACAAAAAAACTCATATTTCCGACTCTTTCAACTACTTCCTACTCAACAAGATGCCAGCTAACGAAGCTAAAATTTCTTTGGGTCAGGAGACTTGAAGCAGGCTTTTGTCTCCTTTTTCGACTAAATAATAGTTCAACTCTCCCCAAGCTTTCTGTCATTACCCCCGTTAGTCTTCCTTATAACCTAAGAAATTCTGCACTAATTATACCTCCCCCTGCATCCTCCATGTGTAAACGCTCTCTTCTTTGCTTCTAGGTATAGTTTTCTTTGGAATAACTTGCCAATTGAAATTAGGTCGTTAACAAGTTTATCTGCATTCAAGCGAAGACTGCACATTTATCTAAACACTGATTCTATTAACCTTTTATTTTCCTCATCTTTCCCATTAGCTTTCCCCATGACTCGGAGAAAGGACCATCGGGAATTTGAGTAACCCTCTTGAAACTATATTTACGCTACCTAGAGGCGCCCATGAACTATAATGTCTCCTTATATCACCCGTCCTCCAAACGATGACGTCATTCGGACGTACAAATTCGGTGGTCCACAGTCTTAAATGCTGCGGTTTCTTTGGATACTAACCATCATCATAATTCAATTCTGGATCCTATAATGCTGAGGACTTAAGTTCATTGACGCATTTTCGTGAGATACTGTTTCATACGCCTAAGTGATCAACAACGAATCACCTTGACGTTTCATTATCTCATTCTGAAATGCTACTGCAGTATTACCCTATTCTACCACCTGACTATTTTTTCCTAAGCAGTTTTTTTCTCCTACCTTCTATTCGAAAATGAAGGCCTATTGAACTCTGCCTCCATTTTCATGGTAGGAGTTTTTGTTCACTGCCTATTTTTTCTAGTTCACCATTAATTTTAAAACATTGCTAACTGTTGACATAGCAGGACAATTTATGAATTTGTACATTTTATCTGCACACAGTCATAACTTTATTTCGTTACTAATGTTTGCTTAGACAGTACCTTCCCGCTGCTAACCAAATATAAATTCTAAATTCTAAAAAAAACAATAGTGTGGATGAAATCCCGACAATTGGTGCAGTGGTCCTCACATAAACTATTGTTCTGCAGGAACTTATGAAACTGGAGAAAACGATATCGCCAGGTCCTGATGTAATAATGGTAAAGTTTCTGAAGGCGTTAGCCGTAGAATTGGCAGAACAACTGTTTTTACTCGTCCGAGCCACCCTAGTTACAGGTTGACTCCCAAACGTTTGGAAGAGAGCGTAGATTTTCCGATACATAAATGGCACCTGGGCTTCCGCAAATAACTAATGGCCAATAAGTATTACCTCCATATGTTGCAAGATTATGAAGCGAATCATCAAAAGCGAAATGGCGCAGATTTTTAATTGACATCATCTTCTCGCTGATGAACAGCACGGATTAAGCGGAGGACGGTCCTGTTTAACCAATTTGCTCTTCTGCCTGGAACATTGGACGCGATTTGTCGATAAAGGACATGTGGTGCATGCAGTCTACATAGATTTAAACAAGGCCTTTGATAGCGTGCCTCACAAGCGTCTCCTATAAAAATTAAAGGGTAAGTGGCTAGCCTTTGAAGTAGATCGAAAACTCCATGATTTTGCGATCTCAGATTCTCCGTCTTGGCGAGCAGCAATCTTTCGAAATGGCGGTTGAAAGTGGGGTTCCTCAGGGCTCCGTTCTTGGCCCTAACGGAGATGAACTGTGAAACCACCATGTTTGCTGATGACATAAAGCTTTGTAAGGTCATCCGCAACGAAGCTGATGAAACAAATATACAGGCAAACTTGCATCGAATGGAGAAATGGTCGAGGAACTGGCTCCTCACATTCTATGCTGCTAAGTGAAATATTCTGCAAAGCGGCAGACCCAGCACCGTTCACGAGAGAATTTACAATCTGAACTACACAGCTTTACCAGAGATAAAGGCTCAGAAAGATCTGGGAGTGTGGATTACGCCCTCATTGAATCCATTGTTCCTTTGCTCAAACGTAGCAAAATCTGCAAGGTCAAGCTTGTATCTAATTAAGCAAACATTTGCAAAGCTCGAAGAAGTGTGCTTCAATAAGTTCTACGGGATGTTCGTGCGACCACAATCAGAATTTTCCATACAAGCCTGGAGACCGTGGGCTGCCAAAGACCACAATACACTTGAGAAGGTCCAACGGCGTGCAAGAAAGCTTTTTTCGAAGTCAAGGCTACCTGCCTTATGAGACACGATTATCCGATCGTGATCTGTTTCCTTTGGGTTATAGACAGCTACACGGTGAACCTTTGCAAGAGTTTCGCATGCTGTGGGGTCAGAATTGTTGCCTCGCATCTGGTGACTTCTTTGAGCTGTCCACTACCGCTACTTTGAGAGGGCATCCTCTCAAATTTCGTGTGACTGGGGCAAAACTGAACGCAAGAAGGTTTATCTTCTCCAAGGGAGGGATTAAGACCTGGAATTTTCTGTCTGCGGACTTCATCCTGTCCCCTTAATTGGAGGTTTCTAAGCCGAAGTTTCAACAGGACAGCCATATGTACCAACACGAAATCAGAAAATAACACTTAAACCAAAGCCACACCCACTCACAAATTAACATATCATTGAAAATACTTCTCCCTATTTAAGTTTATGTTATTTTATAATTGTTTCGTCCAATACCCTGTAGAGCGACGGTAAGATAACATTTGTCCAAAGCTCATGATGTGTCAGCCTTTTTAATTTGTAATCTCATTGTAATCAAACGGGTGTTCAAAATAGTCGCCTAGATTTCCCTTATTTAAACTCCACTTAACTGAACTACAACTGACTTCCGTTAATTAGGAGGGGAAGTTATAAGATTGCAAAAAGGGTAAGTGACAGGGTTCATAGGATCTTTCAGGTAAAAATATATGCTGAGTAGAGCTCAGAAGATGATTAGCTAGAAAGGAATCAAGAATTTCATTGAAAATTATCTTTCCTAAACGTTTTGCTAAAGTTGGGGTTATATGCTTGTTCCAATCATTTTTAAGGTCAGATCGGGTTACAGACTTGATAACTGGAACGATAATTTGCGTGTTCCATGGTTTTGGAAAAAATCCGCTTGAAGTATAAACTGAGAATAAATGACTTAACAACTTGGGAAGGACCAATGTCTGTTTGATAATCGAGTTCAGGATGCCACCCATTCCCGAGTAATCTCAGTTTTGTAAACGACTTATATGTTTCTTAATTAGTTCTGAAGAGACATCGATTGTATTGAGTGTTCTATCTGAAAATGGAAGACAGGGGAACTTGGTTTGGACTCCGTTATGAGGTGTGTTCCAGTAAAATATTCCACCTCGTCAGTGTTGTCGATACAAAAACATTTGGCGTCATTCAGCAAAGGGGAATTTTGTGACCAGGATTAGATGATGACCGAGGATGGAACATTTTCGTGAGAGGTCTGGCAGGGTTTATATCACTGAGAGGAAGTGAGTACCTCTGCCTGGCTTGAGCTTGACGCATCTTTGAGGCCTTTTAAAAAGGTTCAGTGATTTTGAGATGTACAAATAAAGAATAAGTAAGAGTCAGTCAGCCGCCTTCTCAGCTTATTATTTTATTTATTTTATTTTATTTTATTTATTTATTGCCAGTTTACAGGCAAGGTCAAAAAATATACAGCAGAGGGTCAAGCTGACAGTGAAAAAAACTCCTGATCATTGTTTCAGGTGTTTTCAGGAGAAAAACTGCAGCTTTTTGAGTAATTAAAGTTCTGGACAGAGACGCGTTAACACAGGTGCCCGGTGAAGAACCTCTTTATTTAGTGTTACGGATCCGGTATTCTGCACCAGTCGGCGAGCGACTGTTCGCTGTCGACTGAGAAATAAGCCGATTGAGGTCTGCAGAGCCAGTAATATTGCCCTCAGCATGAAGACCGGCACAGGATTCAGAGTCCGTGAACGCCATCAGAACCGAAGTGAGCTTCAACAGAGTCAGCACCCAAAAGTTTTGGAAGGTGTCCTGAATGTAGAAAACTAGTGACAGTTCGCGTAAACAAGGGATAGCTTTGCTGAATTTTGATACTTCTAGGTAGCTTATTCCAGATTGCTAAAGCGTTTACCGAAAAAAACTGTCGGTATCTAACTGTGCGTGCCAAAGGAAGAAATAAAAATACATCTCGATGACTGGTGCGCCGAGAGTGGTCGAGGTGCCTCAGAGATGTAAGGGGGTTAAATGTACGACTGTTTAGTAGTTTAAACAGTAAAAATATTCCCTTCTGTAATCTGCGAAGACACAGCGGGTCAAGGCTTGTAAGCTCACAGCGTTGTTGGTAGGACAGGTTTCGGTGATCTGAATAGCCAACTCTTTTTGTAAAGAAGTGCTGGACTGATTCTATCTTCTTTCGTTCACTAGCGTGCAGAAGACTAAATAGAAACGAGCAGTATTCCAGACTATGCCTGACATACATTTTATAGAGGCTGATTCTAATTTTGACGGTTTTGAAATTTCTGAGAATAAACCCAGTAGTTTGGCGGGTTTCGAGACAATCAGGGCGCAGTGCTCTGACAGATTAAGACTACTAGAGTATGATATGCCCAGATCCTTTATAACTCCGGGCACGTATAGATCGTGACCGTCTATACTTAGGTGGGGCTGATGGTTGTCGCCAATAACCATAACGGATCACTTTTGCCAAGAAAGTGAGAGGCGCCATGTGCGACACCACTGAGCGAAGACCTGAAGATCCGTTTTTAAGAGCTCAAGCACGATGTTGCGATCAATCGGTTTATAAACATTCACATCCGAACATACAAAGAAGTTAGTCCAGTCGTGGGAATTTAGGTGTGTAAGCAATTCCCTCATATTTGCTGATCTGAAATAACGAAAAAAGCTATATTTTTTGGAAAGCGTTTCAGCAGCCTCTAGTTCTAACGTAGAAAGAACTATAGTGTAATCAGAATTCCCAAGTGGATCTTAAGGTGACACTGACGATGGCTGACAACCTCTACAAAAAATAAGATCAAGTATGTTTGATCCTCGGGTGGGAAAATCAACTACCTGGTCCCACATGCCTATATCTATGGCCTCAAGTAGGTCTTCAAACTTTGCAGGACCGGAAGTTGGAAACGTGTGAACTTCAGGAAGATTGAAGTCACCTGCAATCAAGCAGTACTTCAGATTTAAGTCAGCTGCAGCGTGAAATGCCAGCGAAAGACAAAGATCGTAATCCTCGCTGGCATTGGGTGGGCGATTGACACTACGAACGAGTAAAGAGTAGTTATCTTTTAGAACTACTCGGAGCCAACAGCTCTCCTCTACCGCGGTAAATTGGTGATAGTCCAATGGAAAAAATTTAAGTGGTTGCCTAACATAGATACAGCTTCCTCCGCCACGGCCCTCGTGTCGATCATTCCGAATGTAAGCGTAGCCTAGAATAGAGAGTTCCGAGTCGGATACACAGGGTGTTGCCTATGTCTCTGTAACTATTACAATGTCGGGGTAATGGATGAAAACCAGATTCTGGAGCAAAGGCATCTTATTAAGCAGAGATCTGGCATTGAGGACGATTAGTTTAAGCGGGCACGTTTTGTATAAGAAAGAAAGTGAAGAACAAGGGAATACGAAGAGTTGCATTGAGCTATATACGAAACAAAATTCTTAGATGTCTGTAGAAACATCCGCGATTTCGGTAGCTATTTCATGACTTATTATCTTGACGGTTGTTTCTGCTGTCGTCCGAGAATACTTATTGTTGTATTTAATACCGATTTACAGAAAATGTCAACAGAAATATACAGTGGGATCGACCTATCAGTGATAGCAACTCCTGAGGGCATATGGTTACCAGTGCTTTTTGGTAATTAGGGGTATTCGTTCGAAAAAACTTTCTGTCCGTGGGGAGATAGCAGTTAGGGACTGAGAAGGGTTTGTTCTACTGCAATATTTATCTTCAATCTTCCTTCCTTTTCCTTCACAGGATTTGTATAATCTTGGGTAGGCCAGTGCACATTGCAATGGCCAGAAGCGAGCAGTGGACAAAGAAAGACAGGAGGACCACCGAGGTGCGGAGAGATGCGATCGTGCCACTTCATTACCGACCGAAGGAACTACAAACAAATCGTCAACGGATTGCATAGGGTCATAACAATTGGTTGACAGTTAAAACACACGAAGATCATCACTGCGGGAGACAATGTCAAATAATTTGGCAACAAAAAGACATTCATTTAACAATGTTTGGGTGATCCTTTCTTTCTGAAAAACTAAGGCATATATTGTTTGAATTTAAAATCTAGGGGAGGTCCATTTCAAAATTCAGAAGTTCTGTTCAGGAATGAAACAGATAATACTTACCTGATATTTTGTAAGATAATGTTTTTACTTTATAACAACCTAAGTACCGGTAATTAAAGCGCCGACCTAATCTCTAATGCAAGATTATTTCATCTTTAAGCCAATTTTGAGGTTAAAAGGACGAAACTTTAGAAACAGAGCAGTAGGCGGCGGAATAACCATGAAGACCTTGGCATAATCAACGAAGGAATAACTATATTGTGAGCGCCAATACGCAAAAGATTAGGGCCAAGGTAAATGTTCAACTAGCAGCAAAGGTGTGATTTCTTGATGAAGCATAGTGGATGACCGATGACAAATGATTTGAGAGATGGATTCGACAGGATTTGAATCACTGAGTGAAAAGGTTTTCTCTTCCCGTTACGCTCTTGATGCATTTTCAAGGCTAATTCAAAAATTTACGTGATTAATTGATGTGCAGAAAAGAAACGGAGAACAAGTGTTTTAGCTAGCTTCTTAAAGTTTTAGTCTACTAGAACGGCTATTTTTGGCACTCTGACCAATCCTCCAAATTCTTAAGCCAGTAATAAAAAAAACTTTAGAAATCTTAAAGTAAAATTCGGAATCTACCTTTGATGTTTAAATAATCACTGGGGATATTAGCTTCCTTGAAAAACATTAGCTTTTTAATATTTGCCTGCCTAGATATCAGCCTTCAAAATATATTATAAAATGTTCTAACTGGTCTCAGCTTGTGTGCTCTCCAGCAAGAGATAATCACATTCCCGATCTGATCTTTAACAATGGCATTGCTCCTCTTTAAGTTGCTTTCAGGAGGGACCTTTTTGATAGATACCGTGTACTAATTTACTGTTTTCTACCGCTGGGCTTTTTAAAAAAGACCAGTATTTTCTGGACCTACCGAAATCAGGATTTGATAAATAGTAAATAGTAAAAAATAGTTAATAGTTATTCTGGCAATGAAAGCGAGCTCTGTGAACTAATTGAAAAAGTTACAGAGTTTCAATTTGATTTCAAAATAATCGTAGGCGATTTTTATCTGCCAGACATTGACTGGTAGACAAATTCCGCTCCGCCAAAACATCCGAAATTGGTCGATACTATTCACTTTTCAAACATGTCCCAACTAATCAGATCAGTTACTAGAAATGACGAAATTTTAGATTTAATTTTTACAAATGATGTCCACCCTCTCTTTATGAATTTCCATCGTGATCTATTCACGAGTGATCACGCAATAATTCACTGTTGTTTTCCAGTCCCCCTTCTTACGAAATCTGAGGTTAAAGGCAATAATCTCAACTTTACTAACACAAAACATTAATAAATAAGAAATTTCGTAAGCACTCTAGATTGGCATAACATATTTGCAATCAACGATCCAAAATTGTTCCGTGAGCTATTGCAGAGTCTCACAGAAAAAATTCAGGTTTTTATCCCTTTTAAGATTTGTAATTCAAATACAGCTTCTTCTACTCTTCCACATTTTCTCCAAAACAGACTTAAAAAATTACGAAAGCAACTTAAAGATTCATCTAAAAGCTCTTTTTCAGTTCACTTAAGGATTGCAAAAATATTTGAATTAGCATCGAAAATTAGGCTTGCAAGACAGTACCTTCCCGGTGCTAACCAAATATAAATTCTAAAAATTCTAAAAAAGAGAGAAGCGTAGGCAGTCTCGGGCACTAATTGATGCTAATTCACCAAAATCTGTTGCACAAATCTTCCATGTTCGGTCATCGGCTAAGCGTCTGAATGTAACTCCACCCTTACTCAACTGTAACAAAAAATTCGTTACAGACGATTTGGGCAAAGCAGAATTGTTAAATTC
Organism: Schistocephalus solidus; assembly: GCA_017591395.1. Classification (NCBI taxonomy): domain Eukaryota; kingdom Metazoa; phylum Platyhelminthes; class Cestoda; order Diphyllobothriidea; family Diphyllobothriidae; genus Schistocephalus; species Schistocephalus solidus. The sequence goes on along the minus strand of WEDG01002571.1, from coordinate 125,850 downwards.
ATTTTGCCAACCACTTTACCACTGAAACTAGCCCCAATCCCACAATTACTCTGCTTTCAAATTCAAATTCACTTCTATAAACCATTATTTTCTCGCCTTCACGTATTCAAAAAGAAATAGATCACCTAAAAATTCACATTCGGTTGGAACTGATAACATTTCAAACTTACTTATTAAACAGTTAAGGGATTTTCCACCTTATAGTAGCAAATTATTCTCAGTATTTCTCGAAAATGGTTTCTTCCCCAATTATTGGAAAACTTCTACTATAATACCAGTTTTAAATCTGGTTCTCGCTTTGACATTTATGACTATCGCTGTGTTCATAAAACGACCTCTCTTGCCAAACTCTTCGAAAAACTTATTGCAAATAAAATCACGGATTTTTGCATAAGCAATCAAATTATCAACTTTTCCCAACAAGGCTTCTTACTTGACCGCTCTTTTGAAACCTGCCACATGTTTTTTCTTAATCTTCTAACCTAAGTTACTTAAGTCACTTTATTGAGGGAAGAAGGCTTTCGCCCTTGAGCTCCCTATTCACATGCAAAAATTTCAATAGTACAAACATTTACAGTAATATATCTGTCAAATGAAAATGTAGAGTTATCGATATGTGTGGGCCAGGCGCAACCTGCCACTGTTTACACAATCTTCATTTTATTGACAATAGTTTCTCAGAAAATGAGTATCTAGTTTGAATTTAAATGTGTCAACAGTTTCTGAAAGGACCACCTCGTCAGGGAGTCCGTTCCATGCTCCAACGACCCTCTGCGAAAAGGCGTTCCGACGGACTTCCGTGTGGACAAACTTCCTCTGCAGTTTAAAGGGATGACCCCGCAGATGTTCTGTCTCTGCCAATTCGAAGAAGACAGCAAATTCTAGGGCACAATCGTGGCCTCTGACAATCCGGTAGGTTTGGATGAGGTCACCACGTAGTTGCCTGTAATTAAGAGGCAACAAATCAAGTTCAACCAGTCTGGCTTCGTAAGGCAGATGACTTAGATTCTTGACCATCTTCGTAGCCCTCGACTGCACTCGTTCCAGCTGTAGATAATCCTTCTTAAACCACGAACGCCAGGCCTGGATGGCATATTCCAAGTGAGATCGAACAAATACCCCGTAGGTTTTTCGGAAGAGTTCCTTATCAATCTGCACAAATCCACGTCTAAGCGCAAATAAGACCTGTGTAGCGCGTTTTGCTGCCTTTAAACACTGTAAAGATGGTTAAAGTGAGGAGTTTATTAGAACACCGAGGTCCTTCTGTTCCTCAACAAATGAAAGGGGCTGCCCATTGAGAATGTATTGGTAGGAATCATCCTCCTCACTGGTCCTTCTTGTACGCAGTCTTAGGACCACACACTTCCCAACGTTAAAATTTAAGAGCCAACGAGCAGACCAGCTGCTAAGACGGTTGAGATCCTCTTGAAGTGCGTGCCTATCGAAATCAGATCTGATGACCCTCCACAATTTAACATCATCTGCAAACATGATGGCGCTGCAATCCAGGTCGTCGACACAGTCGTTGATGTACACTAAGAAGAGTAACGGCCCTGATACCGAGCCTTGGGGGACACCACTTAGAACCAGAGTAGGTGTTGACTTCGAGGTATCGACGCACACAGTTTGCAATCTATCTGTAAGAAAGTCTGCGATCCATGTCAGCAGCATTCCTCTTATGCCGATTTCAGATAATTTGTAGATGAGACGTTTGTGTGGGACACTGTCAAACGCCTTCTTGAAATCAGTGTATATGACGTCAACCCTACCATTTTCGTCCAGTGCACGAGTCCACTGCTCTGTGGAGAGTAATAAACTAGAAAGACAGGAGCGATTCTGTCTGAAGCCATACTGGAGATCTGAGAGTAATTGGTTTTCCTCAAAGGAACTTCATGGTTGCCTTCTTGATTATTGATTCCATTATTTTTACAGCAAATGGAGGTTAGGCTGACAGGCCGATAATTGTTGACATTAGATCGAGCACCACTCTTGTATATGGGGTATATATTTGCTGCCTTCCATTCGGATGGCAGTTTTCCCTGATTCAAAATGACGAATTAAATATATGCGCTAGTGGTTTGGACAGTTCGCTGGCCAGTTCTTTTCAAGAACTTGGCCGGTATATCGTCCGGACCAGATGACTTCGCTTCTTTCAGATTTCGCAGTTCTAGTTCCACGAGAGGTTCCTGGAAGATTATATATTCAAGCACTGGACCGGCGTCTATAACAGCACTGTTGACGTGGTCAAGCTGAAGTTCCGGTTCTCTAGTGAAAACCGAGGCAAAAACCGCCCTAAGTACTCGGCTTTGTCGCAATTTTCAACGACTTCAACACCATTCCCATCCATGAGTACTGCTACTGGGTCCTTGTTTTTTAGTCGGCTATTGATATAATGGAATAAAAGTTTTGGTTTATATTCAGCCTGTTGAATAATTCTTGATTCATAGTTCTTCCTTGCCTGACGGATCATTCTTTTTACAGCGGTTCTTTGATAACGAAATTCTTTGAGATGCTCTGCTGACCCTGTTTGCCTGAATACCTTCCATTTTTTATTCTTGTTCCTTAGCTGCCTGTTAAGTTCTCTTGTTAACCAGGCGGGGCGACTATTCTTTTTTGCACCTTCACTGGACAATAGCGTTCAATCAGTTCGAGTGAGACTGTCTTAAATGATCGCCAGTCATCCTCTGGATTCCCTGTAAGCAAACAATCCCATCTCATAGACATCAGTTCTTTCATCATCGCGTTTAAATCAGCCTTCCATATATTTCGCTTGCATTCCGTTTCATTCTGGCGCTGAGAATAAAGTGATTAATCCCACATCAGCGTACTATGGTCACTCTTACCGAGGGGTTCAATAGAATACACTTCATCAATGCTAGAGAAGTCCTTCGTAAATACCAGGTCCAGGCAATTTGCTCTCTGGTTCTCTCTAAATCTCGTTGGCAGGTTAACCTTCTGTACCAGAGGTTGGTCGAGAGTGAGATCCATTAGCTTGTGGCCGAAGGAAGTTGGTGCACCATCGACTGTCAGATTAACCCAGTCTACTATATGTGCATTGAAATCTCCAGCAATAAGCACCTCCTGGTGACTTGCTACTTCCTTGAGCAAATGGAGGTTGGACTCATCAGCTGCACTAGGAATGTTCGGTGGTCTGTAGATCGTCAAGAATTGTAGGTTCTGCGAACAATCCTTTTTAATCTTTATCCAGAGAAATTCATATTCAAGGAAGATGGAGTGTGCTCGTTCGACTGCCGAGATTCCTTTCCTAACATATACGGCCACTCCTCCTCCCTTTCTATTTTCTCGGTCTTTTCGAAAAAGTTGGTATCCATCTATCGAAACCTTGCTATCCGCGATTTCGGCTTTGAGCCACGTTCCCGTAATGGCAACGATATCGGGGGTTCGGTCTGATACTAATGCTTTGAGTTCATCTACTTTCGATAGGAGACTCTGAGCATTTGTATACAAACATCTCAATTTAGACTGGGTAACTCCTCCATATAGACTTCTGCGCATTTCGCGCGATTGAATACTAGAGTCTGTCATTGTTTTCCGAGATGAACTGGTGTCCATCCCGCCGACGCTGAGTTCTGCTGAATGGTCGTCATCCGAGTTCTGGAGCGCCTTCTTTTTATTATTCAAGCTCTTTACAGTTGGGTACATCGTATTTAGTGTCCTCCGTCTCGGCGAGAATCCACCTTGATTATGTACGGGGTCTGCCATAAGAAAGACCTCTTAATCACTTTTATTTCCCCGTTCTTTACTTGGAGCCATTATTCTCCCTGCTCGTTCCTCCTCTTCAGTTCTGCTTTCAGCATCCTCATTTTGTACCTTTCCTTGGGTTCGTAATCCGATTGAAAAAACACATCCCTGTGTGAGCTACGGAGAGCCGTTCTCCGTTCTTGGAGGCGTGAAGCCTGAACATCATTTTCAAGAATGATTTTAAGAGACCTTGGTGATGATAGTTCATGTGAAACATCCGCTTTTCCTAAACGGAATGCTTTGTGCACTCTAACGCATTCGCTCATCTCGAAGAATCGAATATGAGTATTCTCGCAAAAGACTGAGGTCATGTTCTACCCTTGCCTTTGCAATCAGTGAAGTGGACTCAGGAACCCCTTTAATAACGAGATTGCGTTTTCGGTCGAAATTTATGTTTGGTGACTTTGAGTTCAGATTTGCTGATAGAGCATCAGTATTAGGAAGAATTCTACTCAGATCGACGATGTTATTTGCGTCAGTATGAGCAACTATTCCTTTAAGTTAATGGCAAACCCCTTTTGGAAACTTTGCCAATTTGTCCTGCACTTGCTCCTGTATTACCAACAGAGGATTGCACTTGAGCATCTATCGGTAAGAACGAGCTTTTTCCGGATTTAAAACCAATTTTTTGTGAAAGCTTCTTGGCCCTTTTCGACTTCGAATTCTTCGTCTTCGGTGCTTCAAATTCGACGAGCTTTTCAACTTCACCCTTTTTTGTATCATTCAGCGACGATGCCACATATGTTTGTGTATCCAGCACATTTCTGCTTCTGTCTAAGCTCGATGACAATAGTAAGGTGCATGAGCTGGTTTAATCTCCCTTTTGAAGGAAGGAAATGCCTTCTGATTTACTGAGCTCTGTAGACGCAATGTCTTTAAGCTCTACATTAGGTATTCTTGAGGAAGCTCTATTTGCATACGTTATTTCTTTGGTTGGAATTCTCGTTGCTACGGGTGTTTTTTTCCGGCTGAACTATGAACCTTCTCTTTGAGATCGGCCATTTCTTGTTTCAAGTTACTTATCTATTTCTCCATCAATAAGAATTTCTGCAAGAGATTTAAACACCCCATGCACTTTTCGTCCTCGTAGGTGACATTCATTAGTGTTCCCAGGCTTTTTTCCCACTTGGCAGGAGGAGAAGTGGTAACAGAATATCTGTCTTTGTCATATTTTTTTGTTTGGATACAATTTTGTTTTCCAAATTGTCGTGAGGACGTAGCGCAGTGGTCATGTTCGTCACCACATGAATCTGCGACCTGGGTTCGAGACCCGCCCACGCCGCGATATGGATGCTCACATAGTGCAGCAACTATCTACTTTGTATTTATTTACACCGTGATACTAAGTTTTAAATGACGGGGCTCTCTGGGCCTTAAATATACAATTTACTATTATAAGTAGTAGTAGTAGTAGTAGTAGTAGTAGTAGTAGAAGTGGTTACTTTGCATTAATAGGATCATAAAGGGCATGGCCTATAACCCTTCAAATAAACAATATACGCAAGTATTAGATATCCGGATTCATGAATATTTAACTGTCCAACACCCGTCTACCTTTTCAAATTCTAATTGTACACTTTTTGATTAAAAAATTGAAGCCAATTGAATTGTTTTTCATTGCTTATCCTCAACATATGAAGCACGTTAAGCCAACTTGTATTTTGACGCGGCTGGATAGGCATTTTTCAATTGCCTATACATCACTGATAAGTAAGCTTTTCCTGTATTGTTGCAATTTTTGCTGAACTTCTTTCCCTTTTATAAGTAAATAAAGGGGTGGTAGAACACATTTGTATTTTAAGCGCCCTAAGGGCACTACCAAACAAAATTTGGCACTGGGGTAAAATAATGAATATGTGCAAATTGATGTTCTGAGTGAGAGGTCAGTTATAGAGCAGAAACTAGCGATAGATTTATGGATAGTCAGTAGAGATTTTAACATTTGCAATCGATTCGTCCTGTTTGGAACACCAATTAACAATTTTTCGAACAAAATTTTCGTCAACCCAGGACGTAGTGGGAAAAAAACTTGCAATAAAAGTGGACGAAGTGTGCAGGGAGCCCCAACTTTAAAATAAAGGTGTCAAGGAAAAGTTTCTGCTTCCACAATGGATACTGAGGAACAGGGGAGATGGCTTTTGAGAGCAGAATAAAACTATAAATGCCTTCCAGCCAATGCATATGACGACGTCAATAAAGGAGCTTAGGGGTGTTTGGTCACATTTTAATTTGGAAAAACTGAAAATGGACGTGAGGCCTCAACATCTTAGTAGCCATGATGAAATTCAGATGTTTGTTAGCCGAAAAAAAACGGAGGCAGATCAAACCGTGCGCGTCATTATGACTCCGATTATTTGACTAGGGGAGTGGTTTGAAGAAATCGTAGTTCGTGGGGACACGGTGCATAGAAACGTAATTCAGAAACGGTCTGCTATATTCCATGTAGGCCTTTCCGGAGTCATGGCAAAGCTGCGCGCAACAGAGGAGAATGAACACAGTTTAAGCGAATCAGTATAAAGCCCTAACAGCGTAGTCTATAGGATTGAAATCAGATTGATTATTGTACAAAATGAGATCAATTGGCAGCTTATTCCAAAGAAGGATATACCAGTAGGGAATACAATGAAAGCGTTTAAATAGAAGAAAATAAGAGAGGAAATATAATCAGGGAAGAATAACAGACGACTATTGGGAAACGGGCTGAAATCCAGAATGATTTACACGATTATTAAGGTGGAAAGGAATCTGTAGGTATTTTTACAATATAACTTTTTGTATTTTTCTTGTTCACATGAACATTTATGTACACTTATTTGGACGTGCTAAAACTACGCATTGCGAACTTCGACTCGCAACTGAACGTAGCCTGTTTTTGCTGCTGCATGTCATCATCGCTTTCTTAATTTTGCTGATCTGCCTCAATTATTTCCACTTAATTGCGACCATCGATCTTCATTCCACGATTGCATTCTACCGGACTTCATCACGATTGAACTTCTGACTCTGCTCATCGTCCTTGGTGCATAACTTTCTAGATCAAGCTTAGAGCTCAGTACAATCCTCAACAAAACCTGCTACTTAAGAGGGATACCTCTTCGTGAGTCTGCATTCTAACAATCCTCTGAAATTTTAACCATCCAATTTGTCGTTTTGTAGTTTAGAAACAAATTTACCCTCTGAGCGTTCTTTTATTTATACATCGTAGTTTTTAGCAGTTTAAATCATTGTCTACGATACAGATTGGAAGCTGTCTTCGCCCGCTTCGCCAGGTCGAATTTGGATGGCAGAGTGTTGATGTCCGGTCTGTATAATGCATCAGCAATGACACTGTCACTGCCTCGGAAGTAGCGGATATCAGCAGTAAACTGTGAAATCTAGTCAAGGTGACTCACTTCTCTGGGCGAGTACCTATCTGGTTCGGCCTTGAGGGCATAAGTGACGAGGTTTGTGGTCAGTATGAATCCGAAAATCTCTTTTCTCTAAAGGGTTACGAAAAGGAATAATAACCAAGTATATAGCAAGGAGCTCACGAGAGAAAGTACCGTAGCGAATATGAGCCAGTTATAGTTTCTTTGGAAATAAAGCCAATGACTGCTACTGGTTATTCACCTGTTGACACAAGACTGCGCCGACAGCACTGTTGGAAGCGTACGTGGTCAAAATTAACTTGGGAGAAGCATCAGAGTTGCGGTGGTGTGGTAACGTCGCATCAGTGAGGGTTTTCTTGACTGCGTCAAAAGCTGAGTGAGCTACCGGTGAATGTTCGATCAGCTTGGCTTTCGACTTCAAAAACTCAGTCAAGTGAGCCAGTATTGCCGCAGAGTTCGGATGAAACGCAGGTAGTAATTGATAAGTCCAATGAAATTTCACAGGTGTGTACGGGTATTGGTGGCCGGAAAAGACAAAATCCTTCGCATATTCTCTGGAATTGGTGTGATTCCATGCTGGTCAACGTGATGACCGAGGAAATCAAGCGAAAAAACGCCAAAAAGGCATTTTTCAAGGTTAAATTGCAAGCCCTGTTGCTGGAAACGAGCGAAAACGTGGCGCAAAAGCGATGTGTGTTCCGCTGGTGAAGAGCTTGCGGCGATATATACAAACGTAAAAAGAAAGACCTCGCAAGACCTCATCGATAAAACGCTGGAAGGATTGGACCGCGTTACGCAAACCGAGAAATTTGAACAGGCCAAAGAGCGTCGTTATGGCGGTCTTGGGGATGCCTTCCTCAGCGACCGGTATCTGATGATATACTCTCATGAGATCTATCTTGGAGAAAATGGTTTTTCCAGAAAATATGTGAGATAAATCGTGAATATGAGGATTGGGATACTGAGTGGGGACGGTTTCTCTGTTCAAGGCACGATAATCTCCCCATGGCCTCCAATCATCGGCCGGTTTCTTTGGGATCATCTGCAGTGGAGAGGGCGAATAATCACCAAATGTATCCATAGCTTTTCTGGATAAAACCGGCGTGGATGTGCATGAACGGGTTGCCTTGTTGTAACGATGTGATGTTTAAATGTGTGCTGAACTTTTATGTAAACTGAAAAGATTAAGGGAGGGGTGGATAGTCCTTCAAAATGTCAGCGAATGGTGAAAGTAGGATAGTCAAGTGTATGCCAACTGAAAGTTCAGAGGTGATGGTACTGACTGTGAAAAATTTGGTGGTGGTATCAATGAGTCTACGATACTTCAAATCGACTGCAAGGCCAAAATGCGACAATAAATCAGCCCCAATAATGGGTGACTGGACATCGGCGTGAATAAAGATTAATTGGAAACGTCGTCTCAGGCCAAGGTCAAGAGTAAGGGACTGTTGTCCATATGTGTGACCTGCGGTGCTGTTAGCAGCCTGTAATGAGAATTGCGAAGGTTTGAGGAGGTGACACCTATGAGGCGGGATGTCACTAACCTCAGCACCGGTATCGACAAGGAACAAGAGACCACTCGACTTATCGGCGATATAGAAAAGGTGACTGGGTCACGAATGGCCAGCAGTGGTCGTCTCCGTTACTGGCTGACGTTGTCGTTTAACTGTTGCGGTTGCTGTGGGAATGTGCACGATGGAATATACTTGCATGCTTTCACACCGTAGGTACGATTGTACCAGCACAGGGTCTGTGGCTGCCGTTCCCGTGCTTGAGACCATCGACGTTGATATGTTTGACGTCTGGTTGAAGGAAGATTGTTAATGGCAGGACACATGGTACTGACTGCCAACATAAACAGATCTTACAGTCGAAACCAATGTCTGTTGAAGATTAGAACATGCAGCATCGCTAGGAGTAGCATTACATGTTTCGATCTGCCTGAGTGGCTATTTTCTCTAATGAGGTGCTCGTGTCGAGCATAGCCAATACTTGCTGCATGGTAAGGGTTAGTTAAGCAAGCCAGATCTCTTGGAAATCGTATCATCTATATGACGGCCAGCAAGCAAAGAAAACATGTGTCGCATTAGTTGGGAAAGCGTTTGGTCATCGAGTTCAACCAGCGTGAAAATCTCACGCAGCATGCGGTTGGCCAACTAGGCCACACGCTGAATTAATGCGTCCTTCAACCGTGTGTAAGGCTCCTCAACGAGAATCGAATCCAGGAGATCCTCAACGTCAACAGCAATATTGAAGAGAAGTATTTGCACTACATATGGATAACACGTGCGTTCATTGGTGAGACGGCGTGTCGAGAAGTCTGTTTCGATCTGCCTAAACCATACGCGGGGGTTGCTCTGCGTAAATGATGGCAAATTAAAAGAGAGGTTATTCACGTCAAGAGCGTCTGGGTTAGTCTTGGTGTCCGTCATAGTAAGTGACATGGTTTGTTATAATAGAAAAAACGGGGTCACCACGTTTGTAGCGCAGGCGAGGATTAAAATGGCTTAGAACTAAGTTGTTCAAAGAAAAGAACGCTAAGCAGGGAAATGTGTATCTAAGCTTCAAAACGACAAAGGACGGTAAAAACGACAGAGGATTGTTAGAATGCAGACTCACGAAAACGTATCCCTCTTAGGTAGAAGGTGTTGTTGAGGATTTTAATTAACTCTACCCTAGATCCAGAAAGCTATGCACCACGGACGATGAGCAGAGTCAGAAGTTCAATCGTGATGACGTCCACTGGAATGCGATCGACGAATGAAGATCGATCGTTGCAATTGACTGGAAATAATTGAGGCAAATCAGCACAATTAAGAAAGCGCTGATGACATTCAGCAGCGAAAACAGGAGGCACCCAGTTGCGAGTCAAAGTTCATTATGCGTATTTTTCTGCACGTCCAAGCAAGCGTACATAAATGTTCATGTGAACAAGAAAAATAGAAAAATGTAAATTGTAAAAATTCCTACGAGTCTTCGTGAACCGATAATTTTTTTATGTAAGTTGGTTGATATCTATCCGAACAGAAAGTATTTGGTTGTGTGAATGTAATATTTGCGTATTAAAATTTCTTTCTGACATTTTAAATTTTAGAATGCCTTGAATCGTTCCTTTAACCATAAAATGCGTAATAATATTCATGAATTGGCAAACAGTCATTCAAAAAAGCCAAAATTTGATGTTAGGACGGCAGTTTGACCACTATCGGCACACACAGAGAGAAAGAGAGCAAGCCATACTTTATTTTGAAAGTAAAATTCTAAAACTTTCAGCAAAAAATGTCCTCCATTCACCATAAACAAGATTTGAAACATAAACCACACAACACCGGAAGATCACAAATGAATGGCCGAAGAATGCATACATTGACATCATGAATAATCATCCTTAAATGCGTCTCAAAATATTGAAAAAATTGAACTTCTTTGAAAACGGTGCCAGCGTCGTGCACTGATGACCTCATTTTGTTGAATTAACAAATGGGTTAAAAATTCGTTATATCATGGGTAAAATAGGCCAACCGACATATATATATATATATATATATATATATATATATATATATATATATATATAAGAGGATTTACATGCGAATGGAGAGCATAAATGATGGCGGCTCAATTTAAAAAGTCCGCTAAAGCTTAATTCAGTATTCAGTATATATAAGGGAGATAGGCAGAGCCTTTGAAAACCCTATTTACAGATAGACACTAGCAAAACAAGCAAATGTTACATGGCGATAGTCATTTTAGTATATCGATCATTGCTGTCGACTAAATATATGTTCATCAAGTAAAAATGCGTCAAGTCTTCTTTTAAACATTTCTACGCTTTCAGCCTGAACAACTGAGGCTGGCAGTTTGTTTCATTCGTAAATCACCCGTTGGGAAAAGAAGTTGGCCCGCACTTCAAGTTTGGCGTGATTTCTTTTCAGTTTGTATTGGTGACCTCGGAGACTTGTCATGTTTGCCAATTCAAAAAAAGTTGGCCATCTGAAGAGCACAATCAACTCCTCTGACAAGTTTGAAGACGAAGATCATATCCCCTCTGTATTGCCTATAAGAGAGAGGAAAAACTTTAAGTTTTGCTAGGCGGCCCTCATAGGGTAGGCATTCCAATCCTTTGACTAGTTTCGTTGCCTTCGTAGCTTTCATTGCAATATATTTTTATTTCTTCTTCCAGCACGCAACGATAAATATAGTCAGTTTTTTGGTAACTACCATGGCAATATGGCATAAATCACCCCCGAATATAAAAACCATGTAAACTCTTTCCTCGTTTAAGAGAACTTCACTAGTTTTCTGCATTCCGAACATCTTCCAGTAATTCTGGGTGCCAGCAAGTTTGAATCTGTCCTCCAGTTCGACAGAGTGCACGGACTTCCAGCCTGATCCCAAATATTACCTTGAGGCGATGGCGCTGTCTCTGCGGCCTGCAGCCCGTGACTTCTTCAGCAGACTGCAAGCAACCCTTCGCAAATACACCCTTGCTTGGTGCAGAAGCATGGTTCCTTGAAAAGGCATAAATACTGTTAGCACACTGTACTTGAGCTAACACTTTACCGTTCCGAACTGCTATAACCCCACGAGCAGCATTCTTTTCTCCTGATTAACGTAAAGTTAGGAAAAACAGTAATAACTTTATTCCCCCATGAGTTTTCTCATAGCTAGCTTGATCACCACGGCATATTTCTTCTGATATTGTCGGTTAACAGGCATTCAATGCAAAGATTTATTAACAAGAAATAAAGCTAAAAATCCTGGGCAATTTGACCGTAATTATATCGGCGTGAGAAGACAGATCTAAATTATTGGTGTAGCTTTAACATGAATCCTTAATAGTAGAACATTCAATATAGTCTGCCTTGACAAATATCTGGTTGTGGTAGCCTTTCTGGCCTAAAGCATATGTAACGACAAAAGGAAGGTCAGAATTCCATTACCGAGGTTGACCTCCACGCGGAAAGTGTGTGCAAGTTTGTATCATATTGTTTTAAACTTCGACGGACAGTAGCTGTAGCGAAGGAATACAATTTTTTGAGATTGTCAGCATACATAAAGATTGAGAGTATTAACTGTCGAGTAAATATCATAAATGTAAAGCAAAAATTAAAGAGGGCCTAGCATGATACCCTGCATGCCAATACTGTTTTTAATATACGTGAACGATTGTGTCAGGAATCTCGACTGTGAAGCAGCAATGTTTGCCGACGACATTAAAATCTGGAATGTAATCCAGAGCCCTGCTGACGAAGATAAACTGCAGATCAACCTAACTCGGTTGGAGGAGTGGTCGAATCATTGGCTTTTGCGGTTCAACGTCGATAAGTGTACAATACTTCGCTTAGGCAACCCGTCTGGATCTGCCAAAAGTAGAAGTTACTTTCTCAACGGTGAAGCCTTAAAAGACGTGGAAACCCAAAAGGACCTTGGTGTGCTGATGACCACCACCTTAAAACCATCGTCTCACTGCTCGAAAGTGGCGAAGAGGGCAATTTCGGTGTTGCATGCCATCAGACGAGCCTTTTTGGATTTCGATGAAGATCTTTTGCTAAGACCTTTGGAACATTCATTAGGCCACATTTGGAATATGCTATGCTTGCCTGGAAACCCTGGACAGTTCAAGATCAGAACTGCCTCGAAAGAGTCCAGAGGAAAGCCACCAAAATGGTTAGAAGTCAAAGCTCCTTGCCATATCCCACCCGCCTAATGAATCTTAATCTGTTCCCTTTGAGTTATAGGCAAATGCGTGGTGATCTCCCTGCAGACATTCCGCATTGTGAAGGGATTGGATTGTTGCCTGGAATTCTCGGACTTCTTTTGAATTTGCCACCACGACCCATCTCCGAGGTCACCCATTGAAACTGCGTGTCCAGCAGGCGAGACTGGATGTGCGCAAGTTCTCCTTCTCTGTCAGAGTGGTTAAACCATGGAATGCCCTCCCTGAAGACGTTGTGATGTCACCATCGCTGGAAAGCTTTTAAAAGGAACCTTGACAGTTTTATGTTCCGCAACGAGCCTGAGCGATGAGGCATTTATCTTAACCCTCGAGAGTCGTGCACCACTTGTCAAATTTTTATGACCGCCTTTTGTACCTTGGCAACCCACACGGTTTCTCTGTATACCGCACTTAATTTTACGTTACAAATAGGGTACTCAAAGGCCCATGCCTATTTCCCTCAATAAATTGAATTGAATTGAATTGAATTGAATTGAATGCTGCTCATGATTAAGAATCTATCGAACGCACATTGGTCGTGCATATATAAGCCAATTCGATGTAGATCCGTAAACCCGACTGCAATGATAAGCTATCGTAGGGTTAGGCCAACAGTTCATTAAGTAAAACGAACACACCTAGGTTCGTTTCAGTTGTCGAAAGAAAACAGATTTTAGTTTGCTTTACACAGATACTAACGTACGTTGGATATCAGGGCTATATCAACATGCTATTAGGGGTGGGTCTGCAATAAGACCAGAAAATTTATTTGAAACTCGTTTGTCTGGTAGCAGTTTAGTAAACTAAAATATCGATATGCATCGAGAACATCGCGCGCTCCAAATCCGCAAACTGATGGCGTGCCTATGGGAAGAGAAGATTGAACGTGCGTAACCATTATCATACTATCTAATAGTTGGACTCTGCAAGGATTCCTAGACTCGAGCGAAGAGACGAGGTGCTTCACTGTGTGAATACGACTTATAACAAGAAACGCTTACGAGTCGCGTATTTGTCTCCTCTAGTTAATATTTCATTTCATGGTTTTGGGTGTACCGCAACGTTTAAATGTGAGGCTAGCGGCTTGCGCTGGTGAATTGTATCCCTGGTCTCAAGTAATGGATCCGGGTATCTTTAATAAAATTTAGTTAACTCACTCACGTTATATAAAAGTTTCTTTTTATAAAGCTCTTCTTATTAGTTAGACTATATGAAAAAACGATTATAAATCCTTGCTACTTTTTAATTCCATCAGAAATTAATCGCTAACATAAGCTAGCGATTACCAGCGTCATGACGCTTGTACCAGAGCCGCGCATATTTGGGTGGAAATGAAGTAGTACGCCTCGGAATTCGGTATAGAAGAGTCTCGGCCAGAGTGCAGTTCATCCACACGGCTCATCATGCAGTCTCACCCCGGCCTCCACTTTCAAGAGCAGTTCCACAGGTCAGTCCCCCAGGCATTTCCCTGCATGGGGTCGAAGCCCAAGTGAGCGTGATTCAGACCGTGAAACGTGTGAGCCACGAAAAATTAATATGGTGGCCGCCTATCGCATGGCCACCTCTGTCACAGTAAGTGCGCGTGCGTGTGTGCTGGCTACGCACAAACCCTGACTATGGCTGTGGATTTTTCCCGAGATCGGGGTCCGGATGGGAGAGGGGAAGTGTGGGAGGGGGGTCACTTCGGCAAGAACAGCTCTGGGTTTGGCGCGTTCATAAGTGAGTGTAAAATTGAGGCCGATAACGAGGAGCCTACCAGCGTATGCGTCAACGACCGTGCGTAGCGCTGTAAAATCGGTCTTTTGAAGGTTTATTTTCGCTGACTGATCGTTAATATGAATGTTTGGACCGACGTTTATCATCCACACCGAGGTAACTGCCTAATTACTGGCGGGCGAATTTTTTGTACATTTTCTCCGTGCATTTTTGTGGCATTTAGGGCCTGCAAGCCCTACACTGCGCAATCCTTTTATACAGGCAAGTTTTCTAATATGTGAACCATCTGTGAATATTTTGCCGAACTCCACGGATAAACAAAGATGGTGTTTTCGCTGCACTGTTTATGGGGACGCGGTTTCTTAGGGTCTATCTAAAAGTGACTGTTATCCCATCCTCAACTCACCATAACTTTGTCTCTGCTTGTCTTCCCCGATCTTGTATTAACCAATAACTCTTTGACTTACCTTAGCTTTTTCTGAATTTTTTAATTTTTGCTTCCGTCATGTAAGGCTTCTGTGGTTAATAATTTATTTTACCGACTGCGTTGCTCTTGTCAATTATGCTCACCTAAAGGCTAAATGCCCAGTTCAGTACGCTAACAAATCGAGTGTGGCTGCGTCCCACTCTCAGTCAGCGCAACACACTGGTGACGCCCGAAAGTCAGCCTCATATTTCTGTTTATCCCTCAGGCGTTCTTCCCTCTATCGCCCAAAACGTTTTCACTACTGACTGGGGTTTCCCGCTAACATTTTGTGCTCCTTATTGCGTTAACGGCCATTTTTTGCAAACATTATGTCTTAGCGCTCATGCAGATATAAAACAAGGTAGCTTGTGTATTGCACGGTTTTCGGCGCATGTCCTGCGAGAACTGTCAAAGATTTCCAATGATAATGTCGCCGATTGGATCGTAATTTACACTAAGCTTTATCATCGAGCTTTGTAATATGCAGTAGGCATTATAGTCCTTCCTCTTCGACCCCCCGCCCTAATGACCGGCCTGATAATCATGTATGTAGATGCTCCCACAGAAGAGCGTCTTCCACCATCGAACCTGTCCGTTTGTGTCTTATGCTGCTTTCTTCATCTTCGGTAGACACTTGCTAATATTTGCAGTTTTTTCAATGCCTTTATGCTATCTGCAGTAACCCCCAGTCTTCCTAGGCATCCGCTCATTTTTGATACCATCTACTTTCATATTCTTGCCATTAAGCTACTGTTTACCTTGTTTACACTCAATTCTGCAATTTATCTGCAAGGGCCGCCAACCGATCGCTACGGTTGTTCAAAGCCACAAATCTGACCGTTCTCTTCAAATTGGAAATCGTCCTCGAGGGAAAGTATGGGCACTAAATTTACCGCACAGCAATCGTCTTTTCATCCTCCGCCTTGAGGCGTAGACAGCAAATAAAAAAACTAGCATTTGCAGTTTTTAGTTGCATGTGGCATATTTTGTGAGAGCGTTCTTGAGGCATCCTAAAACCAAAGCCATCATCGTGTTATCCTCATGCTAATAAAACACCCCTGCCTTTATGCTCAATTTAGATGCTAATGTTTTTTCACGTTTTATTCACACGACTGGTTGTATGCTTACCTGTATCAGCCAATTCTAAACCCCGTCAACGAAGCTCAAGAAATGGTAAGGAATCCCTTGAAAGGGGAAGCAGAACAGTGTTCAAGCTAAACTAAGTGCACTTGTGCCTTTCAAAAACAAAGACTATATTTACGACCAGACTTGTGCCGTTGTTAGCACACATGTTAGCGTAGACTGTCAGAAGTTTGGAAACCCACGTCACAGTCGGTTACTAAAACTGCAAAATCCTCAAGGTTTTCTTCTACAGCTGGATGAATTAGTCGATTTTGTAGACTCTTCTGACGAGTATTTTGTTGTCTGGCCATTTTCATATTCTGGCCAATCAGGTGTGCTGACTTGAGGCTTCAGATTATGCCTGGACTCTGGTGCTCTGCAGCGCGGTTTTAACTCACCAAAATAGGATATATCTGTCTAAACTCCACTAGTATTGTCCTGTGCAACAAGAGTCTCCTCTTACACAGTAAGAAAAAGAATAACAGGTTATTTCGCACAGGAGGTTGGCAACTCATTCCCGTCTCGCGCCAACCACTTACCAGCCGCGTATACTTCTAGAATTCTTACAGTTTACCATAATTCAGTTATGGACTGTGTCAGATAAAGACCCGCATCTGATACAGATAGCCGTTTTTGTAAAAAAAAAGCTAAGAATGCGTACGTTTATGTTCCAAGTAGTGTGCTTTCATTTTCCTATTATTATCTAACCGTTAGTGGCACACTTCACTCGCATCTTCTACGGTTTCATTAAACAAGAGTAGATTGTCGCTACCAGCGTAAAAATTTACTTAAAACATAGAACACATAAGCTTATGCCAAAATGCAAAATTTCTGGTGGAAGAACTGCATACTGTCAGTGATTATGCAAAAATCGAGTAACATCAACCGGTCTTGTGGATGTCCATAAGAAGTATCCCTTTATGAATAAGTCATTGTATGTTCTTTTACTTGCAGAGTTTGTTCCCGTTATCAACTCCAACTACTCTATTGTTGTGGTGGGCATCGCTTTGGCAGGAAGCAGTGTTGTCCTGATCCAGGAGGCTAAATCTGCCTGTCGCGGTAGCTGGTACCTTCCAGCCGGTCACGTCGAACATCACGAGGATCTCTTGGTAATTCGATTTTTTAATGAATTTAGAAACCTGTTTATATTCTGCGAAAAGCCAATTCGGCAAACACGCGCCTTCAGTAATTGATCATCGGGCCTAAACAGTTACATAGAGGATGAAAATAGGAGAGTGGATGGGGTTTATATATGTTTTATGGTTAATAATCATCGTTTTCATGCCGCCCGCATGGCGAGGTCGGCGTGTGGAGCTCATTTGGATGGAAAAGGGGCAAAACTAGCGTAGGCCGTGAGTGATGCTCGTAGGTTGAGTACGGGGAGTGAAAATCACTGTCAAGTACACGCGTTGAACAACTGTCCTCGGGAGACGGGGCCAACGTGTGATCACAGCCTGGAGTCGGCCAAGGAAGAGGGAACGTCTGTATTAGCGTCTTCTGACAGCACAGCACTGGATAGTCACTGCCTCGGCTGTTTCTTGCACCCATGGGTGTAGGCCCGTAGAGAAGTTGGTTGGTGTCCGGTAGACAAACTAAAATACCTCATTGGGATAGACTTGGTGATTGGTTTCAACTAGATGTGCGAGGAAATGATTCGAAATTGATCGAGTTTAACCCGTTTATCTTGAAACGGTGAGTTTAGTCGAGAAAAGCTTTTGAAATTTTATGAAAAGCAAACGAGTTCCGGCATAGTCTGGGCGTAGTCGACGACTTTACTATTTCGCATTCATGTGTCTTCTATGTAGGATTTATCAATTTTAGACTGCCATTCGTCGTGAATTCCTGGAAGAATCGGGGCTGATTTTTGAGCCCACTGGTTTGATACTTGTCGAAACCAGCCACACAAACTGGATTCGCTTCGTCTTCGTTGGTGATGTTGTTGGAGGTAGAAGTTTAACCCCCCGTAATGTGCTTAGCCTTTTTGACGCGTGCATGTTGGTTCCGATTCTACTAAGGGCAAGAAGAACCTTCTGTATGACCGGACTTACAAACGATTATCCCCTACACTACCCCGTTTTTGTTCTGTTTGTCGTTACCACAGACTGACGAAACTTGATGAATTTATCGATTACTTATTTTGCATGGCTATCATATTAGGAGTACCAGTAATAGCTTAAATCCCAGACACGTGTTTTGCCCATATTCTAACACTGAAAAACACGACTGCGAGAGGTTCGGCTCATCAGTGGGCCTCAGCCTGTCTCGCGTGCTTTCTTGTAGATATTCGAGTTTTTAACTTTTAATTTTTTAATTAATGGTCTTCGTCGTGTTTTTCTTTTTAATAACCTCGCTGATTTAGGCTGTGAAGTCGATTTAGGCATGTATGCGAGCTCCGCTACTGCAATTGTTGAGGGCTCCAGTGACTTTGCTCACCCTCTTTATCTAACTCTTCCTTTCTTCATCTTATGCTCGGACTGGCTGCGCTGCATCGGCCAACAAGCAATGCTGCTGAAGATGATATCAATTGTTATTTGATACTGACGTTCACGTATCTGGTGTGAATGGGGGACCAAACATTAGTTTTCTTTTGTGTATTAGAGTCGCGGTTTACAGGTGTCATATGCGATTGCTTAGCGGCAGGCATTCAGTAAACGAGTTGAATTACCGAAAAAGACGAGGAAGTTTGAAGCGCCATTTTAGGCGTCTTTGTCGTCCTACCCCAACTGCATGCCGCAATTTCGCTCCAGGCCCTAAAGCTGCCAGGTAAGTCGCGGGGCTGACGCTCCGCAGGTTATCATCAGCTATTTGTAAAGACACAGGGAGATGGCTGCTCCGATCTGACGCGATTGTAGGACGGAGTACGCTCATTCCGTTTCGCCTTTAGACCAGGGTATATAGCCGTAGCAGGGGACTTGAAAGCAACGAACAATGAGGAATAACTATAAAATTGGATTTAAGCTATGGCCAACTGACACAACAAATACGCCGTAAATGACTATTTCAGCATCGGAGGAGTGCATTTGCTTCCATCAACTCGATCTCAACGAGGAAAAAGAAGAAGAAGAAGAAGAGAGAATGGTAGAAACTTTTCAACCTCGAACTCTCCAACTGTTGATATTCTTCATGAGAAAGGCAGTTTAACAATAGTCATTTTTTTTTAGCTACTTTGACACCTGGTTACCAACCTCTGTTTTTTTTTAATTAGACAACCTGATTGGGGTAAAGTGATGAAGCCCAATTTCTTTGTCGAGGTTGCCTTTTGGCATTTGGAGTAGCTATACAAAGTCATTTTGCGTCTTATCACTTCGTCGGCTTTGTCTTCGGGACTTCTGTTGTGCCGACATCACGCGATACACCAGCGGGCACGCATCCATGGTATCTGTGTGCTGGCCAGTGTGTAGTGGATCGGCACTGATTATGCTATTATTTTTTCCTGCCTGTTATTTTCTCTTTCCTGCACCTGTTGTTTTTTCCTGACAGGTATTCTCAAGAAGACAGCCGACAAGGAATCACTCCAGGCTGCTTGGGTCCCTTTCATCAAAATCGAGGAGGCTGAAGTGAAACACGTAAAGGGCCTGCAACTTGATGACAGCCACAACCTGCGTCTCAGAGCGCCCATCATGCGCCTCATTAGTCAGGCCAGCATTTCGCAGGCTTGCGCGAGTCGGCTAGATTTGCCGCCGCCCAGCGTCCTCCCGGCGCATCCAGACAGTCCGTTGACAGGAGTCTTTCTGCGCCTCCTAATCGAGGTGCGGCATCAGGCACCGCTGAGCACCACTACCACTGCTGCTCCTCTTCCCCCCGAAGCCCCCCTTGCTACGAACACAGGCGCCCATTATGTCATCTCAACAGACACCGCCTCGCGCTTTCCCTTGATTCGGGTCAATCACAGAACAATCAAACAGACTATTTTACGGTTTCTCAAGGTAAAATAAGTCCACAGGAAATGCTCTTTGTCCAAATCACAAACCTCGACAAGACAACAGCGTTCCTTTTCTATCGTCGAGCTGGTACAGAATTTGCGTTAGTCGGCATTTCTTGTAAACGAGAACACAAATATTAGGCAACCGCTTAACAGTATTGTTAACTATCAGCACGCGATTCATGCTTCTTCCAATTCCGAAGATTTTACCCATTCACTCGAAACCTTTTTACTTCTCCAACTACCCATCAACTTCTATTAGTATTTAGGTACTTGGTCCTCTTCCTGATTACTTTACGATGGCATTTTCGGGCCTCCCTGTAAACACCTGCTCTTCATGCAAGAATGCTAATAGTCCTCATTTCCGCCCTCTAATAGATCATCTTTAACTAAAGAGTCGCGATCCCATGCGGCACCGTGACAAAAAAGCAACTCTAAGGCCGTTCCTAGTTCAGTACCTACATATTTTTTAGGATTTCTAGCCATCTGAATCTGGGACTATAGCCGAGAAATACGCTCCGGTAGTTGTCTGCATAAAAAGTAGAAATGTACACGTTTTAATCAAGGATAATAATCTATTTATTATGACCTTACAACAATTATGTCCTCGCCGTTTCGTGTGCCACCATCACCTTTTTCTGTCACGCATAATGCCACCTGTCCTGGCATTGCGTCTTTCCCGAGCCTTAATAAAGGGCTGAGGAGGTATTCTGATGGCATTACGATCGACAGGAAATTTCAAACAATTTGTGGACCGAGTAAAACCTCATGACTATGAACTGTTGGTTGTTGACTGGCTCTGAATATTTGCCAATGGTAACGAGATGGGATCTTTTGACAGAAATAGAGAGGAAAATTCGTGCAAACTCAGTAACATCTGAAAATCTGTTGTTCTCACGTCTTCGTTTTGTATTTTGGACCTAGAGTATCGGATGTTTCTCGCCGATTTCGGCTGCATAGTACTAGCATTTGCAGCTACTTTCTTTTTTATCTGTCCAGAAGCTGGATATTTAGGATGTCATCAGCAGAGCCTAAACAGATAATACTTTAGCACTGCAGGTCTCCATGGCTTTCATATTTTTGCCTAATTTCCAGTAATTGGGTTAGATCTCCGCCTGGATATCGAAAACTGTTTATTTTTTCTTTCTGCAGTAGACTGACACAGAAAACTTTACCGCGTGATTTTAATCCACTGCGAAATCATCTTTTGGTTCTGCACCTCTAGCAAGAATAATAATACGTTCCAAAGTGAGACTCCTTTATCAGGCACAAAGAGTCACAGCTTTAAGAATATCTATTTTTCACCACATGTAGCTGCTATCTCAACCATCTAGAAGGATTTTCAGATGCTTTCTCCTACTCTTATAAAAAAATTAAAGAGGTAAACTTGGTCTATGCCCCATGTTAAACGGTTTGTCAATTCCAACGGATTTAGAACGCTTCCGCTTATCGGCCTCTCCATGAAATCACCGACGTTTTAACTATGTTAAGTAGGCGCTCACCGATCGCTTGCAGGACTCACTCGTCCCGTCTTACCTTGGGACTCACTCTCGAACCACGCCAGCAGCTGCATGGCAGCTAATGATATAGGCAGAATACTTACCATTGTTAATATTCTCTATCGAAACCGACAAGACAAGGAGCTCGTGGCGCAGTGGGCAGGGCGTTGGACTTCTAACCAAGAGGTCGCGAATTCGAGCCCTTGGGTGCCGGTAACACCTAGGGTTGGGTATGGTTGGCTGATGATTGGTAATAAGCCAGAAATGGCCATTCCAGTCTCTCTTGTTTTTTTCGGTGGTGTTTTTACACCGACGTTTTGTTACGGCCAAAATTTCATTCTGAAAGTTCAACCTTCTCAGCACGTAACGGGTCATTCATAATTCAAGCATCAAGTCTGTTGTACCCGGGGAGATATTTGGGGCAAGACAACAGGGGACCATGTCTGTTGCATTCCTATCGATACTTTCAAAACCAACTACTAAGTCAATTTCTCGGCACCAGAAGATCCCTTTTTCTCAGATTTGGCATTTCAATAGTTAATATTGCGAGCATCTATTTTATTACAAACCTGCGTTACTTTTTGTGTCTGACCAGGTGAAATTTTCTGCGGGATCGGCTTTCGACATGGGAGTTTTTCAGAAATTGCCTACCGTTTAGAATCATTTGCCTCACACTCCTTCCGCCGCCCACGCTGGAATACAGCAAGATGTCTGAACAAAATGCTTGCATTGGTACACGGTAGTGGAGAACTGACAAAACATACAAACACTCGGCAAAAAATCTGAATAAATCAGGTTTGAACACGCGAACCATGTACCCCCTCTCCCCATAACACAGGTGACCTTGAGGTAAATTCCAGAGGGTACATATTCCCGCATCCTAACCCTAGTGCCAACCCAGCACTGTGCCCCAAAACTGGATTCTCAATATCCTGGCATTTAGTTCAAGGCCACCTGTAATATTTCCTACCTAAAGCGGGAACCGGCTCGGATGCATCGACGAAAAAGTTTAAAGTGGATACCTACGAATGAAGAAAAAACCTAAAGAGGAATTCGAAGTGATAATTGGCTGCATAGGAGTAGTAAAATTTTGAGAACAGTCACAATGATGCAAGCACAAAAAGTCATGCCAAATGAATAGGGTCAATTTTTCAGATATAAATACCACAAGTTTAACTCATAAAACGAAATACGCAAAGTAAAATATAAAAACAAGGGAGTAGTGTCAAAGTAATGAACTTCTGCCCTCTACTTTTATGCAAGGAGTAATAATACACAGTATGGAAGCAACCGTTTTAAACTTAGTAACGCTTGCTGACCTGCGATGATTCAAAAGATACCTTGACAACGAAAATTTTTCGTACCGGGGAGTGGAGTTTTTCGCGGAGGTAAAGCGTTCATTGGTCTGATCTACACTCTTCCTCGTACTCTTCCATCCCGGTTCTAACCAATATCGGATCGTTCTCTGATTACTTGCACTTGGCAGGACTATTAAAATGCCTCATCCTGTCTGTCTAAAATAATTAGGAATTCTCCTTAATGATAGAACGCCAGAATCGAGCAATAAAAAGGCTCGTAAAAAGAGGTTATACTTCTGAATTTTTCGCTATTGGCATGTTTTCATCTACCGAAATGATTTTCTTAGACTTCCGTTCCTTCCAAAAACAACTAAACTTGAACACAATTGATCCAATTTCCCTGGCATTTTGCACTTTGTCACCCATAGCCCCACTCGGTGATATAGCCCACTTTACTGTTGAGAACTACTAGAGTATTACCGAAAATCAATCTGTTTTAATATGTTCACTGTTCTTGCCCCCCATACAGCTGATATTCTCAGGACTTGGTTACGAGGTCACCACGAGGCCCACTACTTCTCCGAACCACTTGCTGTGGTCTCCCAACTCAACCGCCGTCCTCGGAGTTGAGTTTGCCGGGACTCCACGGAAGGCCGTCCAGCCAACTGACGGGTTCTGTCTAACCCTCTTCCTCAGCCTCTCGCCACCGCCGCGAGAGCCGTTTTTGGGCTCCACGGCAGCTACCAACCAGCACCAGGTCTTGCCATCCTGGCAGAGTCAAACTACCTGTGCTTTGGCTACGGGCTTTCTCCTTTGTCGTCTATGGCGTGCCTCCGGTAACATCATCGTCAGCCTATCGGAACGCGACAAGAGCCTCTTATTTTCCCTGCTGGATCTTCGTGCAGGCACTTGTTGTCGCATTTCCCTGTCCACCTAGTTGCACTACGGGCCTTTGAATTTCCTCTCTGATTTTTCCTGCCTTTTAATTATTAGGGCTGAACGCTTCCGATGTTATTTTTATTTTCGTTTTTTTGCCTTTGAAAGAGAAAATCGAAGGTCAAGAGTGGAGAGCTACACTCAACACCAAAGTCCCTCGGTTTCCTTTTATTCCAGAAGGGGTTTGACTCTGATCGTCCAATCTCTGACATGCAAAATTTAGGCACTTTCTGCTAGTATTTACAACCCAGAATCACTGCGCGTTTCTGATTGTGAACCGTTGACCACTGGCAGTGAGCTAGGTTGACAGTTCGACGCCGTTCACGGCGGGCCTCACAGCAGGCTGAAAGCCAGCGCGGTAAATTGTGGGTGAATTAGATTATATTGAAGGTACGATTGCGCTCATCTACCACACTATCTCCCCCTCCTCACCTGAGCCCGGTTTCATGATCAGGTCAAGAAGACAAGAGGCGGGAGATGGCGCATGTGACTGGGACCCCCCTGTGCGGATCTCATGGAGTGGAAGTGCCACAAACGCCACATTAAAAAGGAGCCGTCGCAGCTTGACTCTCTGTCCGCCAGTCGCCCACTCCACATAAACACACTGGGTTGACCGCGCAGTCCGAATTATCCCACCAGTTGGCTATCTTCCAAGCCACGGCGCTTAACATGCCGTAATAATCTCAGGCTCGGATCACACATGCAGCAGAGGAGCCACATGGAGAAGTAATCGAAGATCATACTTCCCTCTCACGTGGTGTTGATTGTAAACATGCGTTCTGTGTTGGGCGTCGTTATGTGTAATGCAGGTGCTGGTGAGGAGAGATGTAGTAATTTGGAATAGCCGGTGGTGTTCTACTAAAGGTTTTCATGAAAGCACATGCAGCCTTAGAGGCCCACGGGGTGTGTGTGCGGAGACAGTTGATGTGTTTTTGCTCTGGCGCTGTTTCGCCGGTCTGTGCAATGGATTCGAAAGTGACCTATCAGGCCGATGCGTTAGGTGAATGTGTGATCGCAATAAGGACAGAATACCTTTGGGGCTGTAAAGTCGGTTGTGATACTGAGGCTACTACTGGTGGTCGTGTGGAAGATCGAGAGTTGTTAGCGCGGGACTTCAGGAAGTTGTCGGGTATTGAGGGTGTTTTGAGTGTCAGTATTGTGGTCAGCGCTTTCGTGGATGCGCATGTGAACTAATAGGCTCATGTGGTTAGTGAATGTACGAGGGGCAGTAGAGGTGGCCGCCGTGACTATATGTCGGGTTCCCGGGCGCTGGTTTACCTGTCTACGTATGATGGATTCGCACGTCACGGACTAGACCGATGTGTGGTGAATGTGTGACCACAATGAGGATGGGTTGCGATCGAGTTCTCATTGCTGCTCGTGGAGGCGGTTGTAGTGAAGGTAGCAGTTTACGGGAGGTAGTCGAAACGGTGGGAGGAATGTTGTCGTTATCGGTCATCGCCGTGACCGAAGAGGGGGTTGCGACCAGGAGGGTGAAACCGGCAATCGGAGGCGGCTGGGCATTGACAGTGTGGTCACCGGCAGTGAGGTTGGTCGTAGTGGATGCCGTGGGCTTTGACGCGGGGATGACCGTGGGGCTGTTCGTGGACGTGATGGTTGATGTTGATTGGTTGCTGTATTGCGTCCAAAATTGTCCAACGAGGCCAGTTCGCACGTAGGATGTGTGTTGGCACTGTGAGCATGTTGAAAGGAATTGGTCATTGACGATGTGGATCCAGCGCGCTTGCGACTTGCGAACCGCCCTCTTGGCCTTGGCAGCGGCGATACGATCGGCTTTGTAGATTGCTGCGCCAGTGTTCACTGCTCTTATCCAGGCCGTTTGGTCCTGTGCTAGATGTTCCTAGGTCTCATGGTTGATTTGCAGTCGTTTCAGAGAGTTCTTCAAGATGTAGCTTCGTTTAGTCTTCGTCTGAGCACCCTTAACGACATCTCCGTAGCAGAGTCGTTTGGGTAGTTGCTCGTCGTCCATCCTCAACAGGTGGTCGCTCCATCGCAGTTGCACTTGCCTCAGCCTAGCTTCGATTCTAAAGATTCCGCTTCGATCCAGGACTTCTTGCCCGGGATTCCGTTCTGCCACCTCATTTTCAATAGTATATGTAGATTTGGGTTCCAAGCACGTAGCTAGGTATAGAAGAAAGCCTAACTAATGAAATGTCTGGACGGAAATTCGAGTGATTGGTTTAGCAAATGTTTGTAGTTGCCATTTGTACTTTTGAATCGAGTGAAGGCTCAAAAAGCCTGTTAGTAAAGAAGAGTGCTTTTCCAATCTGTTTCATTGAAGGAAAAATAATCGGGCGAAATCAGAGTATTCAGGATATTCAACTAATTTCCTACACCATTTTCTGACGTAGAACAACACCTGTTGCAGGTTGAATCCTATTTACTATTTAGGTATTAGGTAGCTTTTAGTTTAAGTATTTATGTAATAGGATTTTTCACTAATAAAGTCAAACATATTTTCTAGAAAACAAGCACACAAATATTCGTTCTTGTAATTATTCAGGAAAAAGTCATGTCCTCTTCAGATCGGAAAATTGAAGTTATGGTAACGACCGGTTCAGTTCCCGAAAAATATGGAACCTAACCTGTTACGTCTGCATTCAGTGTTTCCAAAACTAAAGTTTATGTATGTTCCATGTAAGCCAAGTCATATATTTCTATATGATGTTAATAAGATGCCATATATGACTTATCAAATTTTACAGTTGATGTGGGTCATTCTGTATACCTTATATTCAGTATTAATAAATTTACAGAATCAATGCTTTATAAATAAGAAATTTCACATTCTCCAAAATCTCGTATTTAGAAAATTTTTTGAAAACAAAAACTATCCTTTCTTTAAGCGTAAAATGTGAAGTAGATATAATTTTCTACTAAATGAGTACAAGAAAAAAATATTTTTGTGCAAAGGTATAAGGGCATCGAAATTCAATGAGAAAAAAACCTACTAAATAGGTATTCCTTTTTCCAGAGTGTAGATCTTGCTGCGGCCAAAAAAAGGCTCTTTCAAAAGGTAACATTCTGTTGTGAATTATACTGCAGCATAATCGCTATTGCAACCCTTCTTATGTAATCTTTTCTAATCACAAACACGTTTTAAAATTTCGGTTAATATTCCCTGCCAGCACCCACCCCGTCGTCCCCCTTCGTACCCACGGGAGCCTCCATCTACTGTTCGTCAAGTGAAATTAGTACGAAATCCACCATTGAATGCCTCGACTAATCAATTGACAAAGTAAAAAATTTCGCTTCAACTTATCGTTACCATTTCATTTATTTTTTCTGCAAAGCCCAAGATAATTCACTGTTGCCCAAAGCATTTACCGTCCGAAGTTGTAACACAGTCATTTCTACAAAAATAACATTAAATGCACCATCCTAAAAGTTAAAAACTTTAATAGGAATCAGCAGTCGCCTACGATAACTGATGTTTTACTCGCAGAACCCTCTAGTGCCTATGACGGAATATTTAAGATACACACTCACTGTAAATATTCCTTTTACTAGCTGTCCTACCGTTGCCTATGCGCAATAAAAATCATATTTTACTATATACTGTCCACTATCTTATCCCACGAAGTGATGGAACGACCCATCTGAATATTCCTTTACCTACCTTGAAGCGTCCACAAAGGTAGTAAATTCGAAGTGCTACGTATGCAGCACAGATCTAACAGGAAATATAAGCGCAGCAAAAATGACTAAGGTTAAAGGCATTGCATTCGAAAGAAACAGTTCTTCAATCAAAAACCAATGAAAAAAATATAAATAAAGTTAAATGACCTGCAATGTAGAAGACACCAATGACGGACTGCTGAGTGGCAGGAACAGTTGAAATTGTCAGAAGGACAGTAACTGCATGCTTGTAGAAAAACTGATAAACAGTGAAGGTTAATCGATGAAAATTATAGCTAATTAAAAAGCAACATTATCTGTATAAGTGGTGCCGAAACTTCGAGATATTCAAGATGCATCTGCGAGCCTAGATGCGTCAGTAAGGTTCATATGATAAAGCTGAGTAATGCTAAAAGTTGTCCTTTATTTCATCTTATGAAACACCTGTATTCGAACGACACCAAGTCCAGAATCAGCCACGTCTATACCCCTGCTATCACGCGGTATGCTTCGGTGGCTAAGAGGAACGGCACATTTCCCAGCCAAGGATGTACGCCGGGAGACGGGATGGACCCAGCCTTATCGCAAACATAAAAACTCCCACCCGTCCAACTCTACCCACTTCCTCTTTGTTTGATTAAAAACACTTCTCATTTGCTTCTACATTCTCGCAGTTTCTGATAATGGCCTCCTGTTAGAGAACGCAAGCCCCATTGATACACCTATTGTCCCAGTAATCGCCCGTTCATCTCTTTTAGGAAAAAGAACATGGGACAAAAGTATTCGCTTCCATTATTGAAGTGGCTAAATAGTGTAACATTTCGACAATAAAGGGCGAAGTTTTCCGACAGGTGTCAACTGGAGTGGGCATAGCGCCTATGACTTGAATCAGTTGATTATGAGGCAGACTTACGTAGAAACTACCACGCTCTCCTCCCTCATTCCTCTGACTTCAGTGGCAAAACACCTTTAGGACTATCAGAAGAGGGCTCGAACACATTGCCTGACAAGGTTAAGTAATCCATTTGAGTGTGCCGTATATGAACTGGTCCCCACCGAAGTAACTGAGATATCTCGAATGGTGTCTGGTCGGATCTTAAGTTCATAAGTGTAAGATAAGTAACATTAAGAACGAGCACTTGAAACTGACTATCTGTCCTCTGAATATTGTTATTTATATATTTGAAGGGTTGCGAGAAATGTGTATCATCACTCTAATAATACAAACTAATAATTGCATTTGTAAAGTCAGTATAAATTTCGGACTTTTAAAATGATTTCGACTCAAAGCACAACCTAAGTTCAAATGAGTTTTCGCGGTTCAGGGTGAAACTTTGTGAAAAAAGTAGAACCAGAAAGATTTTACAAGGCTGGCTGTACGTATTCATGTTGTCAGAGTCGTTTTTTGTCAAATATTATGTCATTGAGCCTTCTTTTTAAAGCAAAAATTGTGTCGAGAAAACTGCTTGGTAACGAGTTCTAACTTCGTACCACTGGTTGGATGAAAAAAACTTCAGAGGTTCAGTCGTGTGCGTTCGCTATTGACCTTGTAAGGATGACCACGCAGGTGGGGTGTGCATGCACCCTCAAAGAAATCCTCCGCTATCAGGGAGGAAGCATGCCCTCGTATAATCCTTAATGTTCAGAGCAGGCCACACCGTAAGTGTCCGTAAGAAATGGGAAAAAATCCAAGCTATTTCAACCTATCTTGATACGGTAAATCCTTAGGACCGTCAGCCTTCTTTGATGCCCTACGTTGCACCTGTTCGAGGAGGTCAACATCTTTCGTTATCCTCGGTGTCCAGGGCGGCATTCCATAATCTAAATTTGGTCTTACGAAAACGCTTAAGATGTTTTGAAGAGATAAGTGTGGAACATTTTAAACGCACTCCTGATCATGTGCAGCGTACTTATTACTTTCTGGACCGCTTTCTTACAGTATTCTGAGGGCATCAAGTTCGCGGTTGTCCATATGTCCAGATCTTTGTGCGTCTCCACCTCTTTTACTGCAGTGCCATTAATAAAATACGGTGTTCCTGAGATACTTTTTGGCCGGCGTTAATGTGTAGGACCACTCCAGACCAGACAATTAGTTTGTTGATTTTCAATTGTTATCCTTTTGCGTCGTCAGTGCAGCTGACTTCAGCCCATATATCTATGTCATCCGAAAACATAACAGCTTCACAATCTAACTCATTAAGACAGTCACTCACGTAGATAAGAAAGAGAAGCGGGCACAAAAAAGAAGCATTTGGAACACCACTTTCCAATTTTACCCATTCCGAAGTAGAGTTTCCAGCAACGACTCGTTATTCTCCTGAAGACAAAAAGTCCAAATCCATTTTAAAAATTTTCCTCAAATTCCTACTACCCAAATCTTCTGTAAAAGAAGCCTGCGTGGTACGCTATCAAAGTCCTTCTTTAAGTTAAAAAATGAA
This sequence comes from Schistocephalus solidus, assembly GCA_017591395.1. Lineage (NCBI taxonomy): Eukaryota > Metazoa > Platyhelminthes > Cestoda > Diphyllobothriidea > Diphyllobothriidae > Schistocephalus > Schistocephalus solidus. The sequence continues at coordinate 95,965 of WEDG01002571.1, read as the reverse complement.
ATCTGCTGGAAACCCTTATCTGTGGCCTTTGTCCACTGGATAACACTTATCTGTGGCCTTTGACTGAAGCGCACTCGTAAGCCAGGAGCGTCCTGTAAGAAAGTCGTGTTGGACATCACAGTAGATTTCATTGCTTTCCAGATAGCTCATTAAATGCTTCTTGATAATACGCTCCATTATTTCACACGTTTGCAAATTAAAATGACAGAGCGGTAACTTTCGCCGTGAAGTCGTAAACATCCCTTACAGATCTGGGTGATGACCGCAACTTTCCTTACTTCCGGGAGTTCACCTTCTTCAAAGGAATTTTGGAATATGCCAGACAGTGGTTCTCACAAGTTCGTGAAGTGCTAGTGAAGGAATTCTATGCGGCCCAGGCGATTTGCCTGGCCGCATATGGAGAAATTCGGTAATAACTATGGCTGGAGACAAGTCTAGATCCTCTGTTGTGGAGAAGGAGGAAGAAGGGAGATGAAAGGAAGAAATTGTTGGACAAACGGGTGGAACAGCAGCAAATAATTAGGCTTTCTGGTGAAGAAAGACTGAAATAAATTGGAAAGGTGTGCTTTAAACTTGGTTATCGGTCTACAGTTTTCCGTCTGCAGACCAAAGGGCAGGGATCAATACTTGAGTTCTCTTTGTACGCCATAGGAATTCATATAGCATTTTGGGGTGTTCTTACGAGTTTTGCAGTTAGGCCTTTGGCATTGAGCTCCATATTCACGTTCGAAATTGCAATAGAATAAAATTTTACAACCGTAAATCTGACAAATGTAAATGAAAAGACGTCGATATATGTGAGTTAGGTGCACGCTGCCACTACTGACACAAGTTTCAGCAAATGAGTTCTAGTTTGCATTTAAATGTTTCAACAGTTTCTGAAAGTAGTAACTCATCAGGGAGTCCGTACCATGCGCCAACGACCCTCTGCGAAAAGGCGTTTCGTCGGACGTCCGTATAGACCATTTTACTCTGCACTTTAAAAGGATGACCCCACAGATGTTCCGTCATCAAATTCTAGAGCACACTCACGGCCTCTGACAATCCAGTATATTTGGATGAGATCACCGCGTAGTTACCTGTAATTGAGAGGAAACAAATCAATTTTAGCCAGTTTGGCTTCTTAAAGCAGATGACTAAGATTATTGACCATCTTCGTATCCGTGACCTACATTCGTTCCAGCTGTAAAGAATCTTTTTTAAATCACAGACGCCAGGCCTGGACAGCATAACCTAAGCGAAATCGGACAAACAACACGTGGGTTATTCTTAATTGTCTTGTAAAAATCTGCATAAATCCTCGTCTGAGTGTAAATAAGATCTGTGTCGTGGGTTAAGCTGGCTTTAGACACTGTGAAGACGGTTTGACTGAGGAGTTTATTTGAACACCAAGGTCCTTCTGTCCCTCAACATTTGAAAATGGCTGCACATCGAGAGGGTATTGGTATGAAGCATCCACCTCAACGGTCCTTTTTATACGGAGTCTTAGGACAACACACTTCCCAACGTAAATACTTAAGAGCCAATGAGCAGACCAGCTGCTAAGATGGTTGTAGCTCTCTTGAAGTGTGTGCCTGTCGGCGTCAGATTTGATGGATTTCCACAATTTAACATAGTCAGAAACCATGACATCACTGCAACTTAGGTCGTCGACTTGGGGGACACTACTTAGAACAGGAGTACGTGTTGACTTCGAGGTATCGCTGCACATAGTTTGCAATTTTCCTGTAAGAATATCTGCCATCCATCTTAGTAGCATTCCTCTTATTCCGATTTTAAATGATTTCTAGATTAGCCACTTATGCAAGATAGTGTCAAACGCCTTCTTGACGCCAGTGTAGATGACGTCAACCCCACCATCTTCGTCCAGTCCACGAGTCCGCTGCTCTGTTGAGAGCAATAAACAGGAAAGACAAGAATGGTTCTGTCGGAGACCATGCTGGATTCCTGAGAGTAATCAGTTCTCCTCAAGGAACTTCATTGTAGCCCTTTTAAGTAGAGATTACATTATTGTACAGCAAATGCAGGTTAGGCTGAGAGGCCGATAATTGTTGACATGAGATTGAGTCCTACCTTTATATATGGGGTATATATTTGCTGCTTTCCCTGCGGATGGCAGCCTACCTGATTCAAAGGACAAGTGGAAGATATGTGCTAATGTTTTGAAGAGTTCACTCGCCAATTATTTCAATAACTTTGTTGATATATTGTCTGGAGTAGATGACTTTGCTTCTTTGAGATTATGCAGCCCCTGTTTCATGACAGGTGCAGGGAAGCGTTTATATTCAATCACTGCACCAGCGTTCACAAGTGCACTGTCTTAATTGTTAAACTGAGGTGCAGTTGCTCCAGCGAATACCGAGGCAAAGGACCTACACAAGTGCTCGTCTTTCTCACAATTTTCAATGACTTCACCACAATTCCCATCCATAAGTACTGCGACTGGGTTCTTGTTATTTAATCGACTATTAATATAGTTGCATAAAATTTTGGGCTTATTTTCAGCTTGCCGGATAATTCTGGATTCATAGTTCCTCCTTGCATGATGGATAAATTTTTTTAAAGCATTTTTAAGCGACAAAATTCCTCGAGGTTTGCTAGTTACCCTGTATCCCTTAATACCTTCCATTTTTATTTTGCATCTTTAACTGCCTGTTAATTTCTGTTGTTAACCAGGCAAGGTGACTTATCGTTTTTGTACTTTCACTGGACAATACCGCTGAATCAGCTCTAGTAAAATTGACTTAAACGATCACCAGTCATCCTCTGGATTTCCTATGATCAAACAATCCCTATTTGCGGACATCAGTTCATTCATTATCGCATTCAGATCAGCATTCCATGTATTTCGATTGTCATCCGTTCTCCTCTGACTTTGAGAATAAACTGAGCAATCTCCCAGCAGCGTAGTATGATCCCACTTACCGAGAGGTGCACTGGAATACACTTCGTCGATGTTCGAGAAGTCCTTCATAAATACGAGGTCCAGGAAATTGGCTCTCTGGTTCTCTCAAAATATTAAAATAGTAAAACAATTATTTTATTTTAAATATTGTATTGACTGGTAATTTAAAGGCGTTATCTGCGTTACCATATGGCATCGATTGAAAAAAAATTTAAGTATTCTGAAAAAGTGTTTTAGGTATAGTATACCTCTAAATAACGAAAATCACAGTCAGAGCTGTGATTCATAAGCCAGGGGCTTGATTGCATTTCAGAGCCCGGCTCTTCACCCAAGACTTTAAAAAAGCAACATATGTTAAAATTACTTTTCATGTGAGCTGAATTGTGGAGCAAATGAGGCTGTGGAGGGATGAACCTGTAGTTTATCGTGAATATATGAGTGCGCGCGCCATGTAATAGACAGCAGATTTTGAATTTGAGAGTGATGTCCACTAGCTTATGGCCGAAGGAAGTTGGCGCACCGTCAACTTTCAAATTTACTCATTGCATTGCAGGTGTGTTGACCTCTCCACCAATAAAAATCTCCCTGGGGACTTGTTACTTCCCTGACCATATGAAATTTTAAATCATCAGCTGCATTCGGAATGGTTGGTGGTCTGTATACCATCAAGAATTGTAGGTTTTGTAAAGAAAAATCTTTTGTTCTTTATCCAGAGAGATCCATATTCAAGGAAAAGGTCGTGCGCTCGTTCGACCGCCAATACTCTCGCCTTAACATGTACGGCCACGCATCTCCCATTTTATTTTCACGGTCTCTGTGAAAGAGCTAGTACCCCTCCATCAAAATCTTGGTATCCATGATTCCGCCTTTAATCACGCTTTCGTTATGGTAACGACATCGGGGTTTCGGTCTGAGACTATCACCTTCATTTCTTCTATTTTAGAAAGGATAATTCGAGCATTGGTATACTAAAATCTCAATTTAGACGTCTACTCATTTCGTGGAAATGAATGCTATAATCTGTCAGTGCTGACCGAGATGCACTGGTGTCCATCACGTCCAGGCTGATACCTGATTTGTTGTCATTAACCAAGTTCTGAATCGCGTTTCTTTTGTTATACGAACTCTGTTCATTTGGGTTCTTCGTGGTTGGCATCCGTCTTGGTGACAACCAGACTTGATGGTGTAAGGGGTCCGCAACATGAAGACCTCTTCATCACTTTTATTTCCCCGTACTTTATTTGGAGCCATTTTCCCCCTGTTCAGTCCTTCTCGACGGTTCGGGTCTCAGTCTGCTCATTTTGTTCCTTTCCATCGGTTCGTAATCCGGAGGAAAAAAACGCATCTCGCTTTGAGTTATGGAGTCACTCTCTGTTCCATGAAGTGTGAAGCCTGTACATCATTTTAAGAATGATCTTAAAGAGGCCTCGGTGTTGACAGCTTATGTGAAGTCACCACTTTCCCTAAACGGAAAGCTTTGTGCATGGTAATGCATTCACCATCCTGAAGGATGGCAGTGGTTTATGTTTAAAAGAGATTTAGGGTATATTCGACCCTTTCCCGAGTAGTAGACTCGGGAGCCCCTTTAATAACATAAATGCGTTTTCAGTCAAAATGACTGTTTAGTGATTTGATGCTCTGATTTGATGGAGCTTCGGTATCAGGAAGAATTATATTTTGGTCAAAGATGCTATTTGCGTCAGTACTAACCTCAATCCCTTAAGATAATGGCTTACCTCCTTTGGGGACTTTGGCAATTTGTCTTGCAGTGGCTCATGCATCACCAGCAAATGATTTCGCTTGAACGTCTATCGATAAGAAGGAGCTTTCCTCTGAGTTGGAACTCATTTTTGTGTGAGTATCTTTACCTTCTTCAACTAAGACTTCTTCATATTCTTCTAAGGTCCTTTAAATTCAACAAAATTTTCAAAATCGACCTTAAGTACATCATCCAGGAACGATGCAGCATTGTTTGTGTATCTAGAACACTACTGATTCGGCCTGAACTGGATCGCAATGGTTAGTTGCATGAGCATGGTTCATGGTATAAGTCACTTTAAGTCACTTTATTGAGGGAAGTAGGCTTTCGCCCTTGAGCTCCCTATTCACATGTAAAAATGTCAATAATACAAACGTTTACAGTGATAAATCTGACACCTCGACCACTCTCGGCGCACCAGTCATCGAGATGTATTTTTATTTCTTCCTTTGGCACGCACAGTTAGATACCGACAGTTTTTTTCGGTAAACGCTTTAGCAATCTGGAATAAGCTACCTATAAGTATCAAAATACAGCAATGCTATCCCCTGTTTACGCGAACTGTCACTAGTTTTTTACATTCAGGACACCTTCCAAAACTTTTGGGTGCTGACTCTGTTGAAGCTCTCTTCGGTTCTGATGGCGTTCACGGACTCTGAATCCTGTGCCGGTCTTCATGCTGAGGGCAATATTACTGGCTCTGCAGACCTCAATCGGCTTATTTCTCAGTCGACAGCGAACAGTCGCTCGCCGACATACCTGCTGGTGCAGAATACCGGATCCGTAACACTAAATAAAGAGGTTCTTCACCGGGCACCTGTGTTGACGCGTCCCTGTCCAGAACTTTAATTACTCAATAAGCCACAGTTTTTTATCCTGAAATTACCTGAAACAACGATCAGGAGTTTTTTTCATTGTTAGCTTGACCCTCTACTGTATATTTTTTTGACCTTGCCTGTAAACTGGCAATAAATAAATAAAATAAAATAGATAGAAAATAAAATAAATGAAAATGCAGGGTCATCGATATGTGTGGGCCAGGCGCAAGCTGCCACTGCTTACACAATCTTCATTATATTTACAATATTTTATCAGAAAATGAGTATCTAGTTTGAATTTAAATGTGTCAACAGTTTCTGAAAGGACCACCTCCTCAGAGAGTCCGTTTCATGCCCCAAAGAACCTCTGCGAAAGGCGTTCCGGCGGACTTCCGTGTGAACAAACATCCTCTGCAGTTTAAAGGGATGACCACGCAGATGTTCCGTCCCAGCCAATTCGAAGAAGTCAGCAAATTCTACGGCATAATCGCGGCCTTTGACAATCCGGTAGGTTTGGATGAGGTCACCGCGTAGTTGTTTGTAATTTAGAGGAAACAAATCAAGTTCAACCAGTCTGGCTTCGTAAGGCAGATGACTAAGATTCTTGACCATCTTCGTAACCCTCGCCTGCACTCGTTCCAGTTGTAGATAATTCTTCTTAAACCATGAACGCCAGGCCTGGACGGCATATTCCAAGTGAGATCTAACAAATACCCCGTAGGTTTTTCGGATGAGTTCCTTATCAATCTGCATAAATCCACGTCTGAGCGCAAATAAGACCTGTGTAGCGCGTTTAGCTGCCTTTAAACACTGTGCAGATGGTTTAAGTGAGGAGTTTATAAGAACACCGAGGTCCTTCTGTTCCTTAACAATTGAAAGGGGCTGCTCATTGAGAATGTATTGGTAGTAATCATCCTCCTCACTGGTCCTTCTGGTACGCAGTCTTAGGACCACACACTTCCCAACGTTAAAATTTAAGAGCCAACGAGCAGACCAGCTGCGAAGACGGTTGAGATCCTCTTGAAGTGCGTGCCTATCGGAATCAGATCTGATGACCCTCCACAATTTAGCATCATCTGCAAACATGATGGCGCTGCAATGCAGGTCGTTGACACAGTCTTTGATGTACACCAAGAAGAGTAACGGCCCTAATACCGAGCCTTGGGGGACACCACTTATAACCGGAGTAGGTGTTGATTTCGAGGTATCGACGCACACAGTTTGAAATCTACCTGTAAGAAAGACTGCGATCCAAGTCCGCAGCATTCCTCTTATGCCGATTTCAGATAATTTGTATATGAGAGGTTTGTGTGGGGCACTGTCAAACGCCTTCTTGAAATCAGTGTATATGACGTCAAACCTACCATTTCGTCCAGTGCACGAGTCCACTGCTCTGTGGAGAGTAATAAACTAGAAAGACAGGAGCGATTCTGTCTGAAGCCATGCTGGAGATCTGAGAGTAATTGGTTTTCCACAAGGAACTTCATGGTCGCCTTCATGATTATTGATTCCATTATTTTACAGCAAATGGAAGTTATGCTGACAGGCCAATAATTATTGACATTAGATCGAGCACCACTCTTGTATATGGGGTATATATTTGCTGCCTTCCATTTGGATGGCAGTTTCCCTGATTCAAATGACGAATTGAATATATGCGTTAGTGGTTTGGACAAATCGCTGGCTAGTTCTTTCAAGAACTTGGTCGGTATATCGTCCAGACCAGATGACTTCGCTTCTTTCAGATTTCGCAGTTCATATTCAACGAGAGGTTCCTGGAAGAGTATATATTCAAGCACTGGACCGGCGTCTATAACAGCACTGTTGATGTAGTCAAGCTGAAGTTTGTAGTGTAGACGACGGTCGAAACTGCTAAGAACCGAGGTGTACAAAATAAATTAACGCTAAGTGGACAATTGTGTCTAAACTACAAACGACAAAAGGACGGCAAAAATGTCAGAGGATTGTTAGAATGCAGACTCACGAAACGCAGCTTCTAGATAGCGAGTGCTGTTGAGGATTGCAATGAACTGTGAGCTAGATCCAGAAAGCTATGCATCAAGGATGAGGAGCAGAGTCAGAAGTTCAATTGAGACGCCGATCAGAAGAATGCAATCGAGAAATGAAGATCAATCGTTTCAATTGACTGCAAGTAATTTAGAGAGATCAGTTCAATCAAGATTGCAGCGGTGACATGCAGCAGCGAAAACAGAAGACGTCCAACATGCCGGTTGAAGCTGGCTGTTGTTTTTTTTTATTTAGCACATTAAAACAAGGGATCATAAAGATTCAGGTGAACAAGAAAGATACAAAGATGTAAATTGTACAAATATCTAAAATTTCCAGTTCTCTTGTGAATACCGAACTTCCTTCGTACATTAGGAACCTCACTCTTATAAATGTTGCGTTGCTACCTATATGTCCGTAACTGATAACCGGAACCGGTTTAACTGTAATGCCTCCAGAAGCGATATCTTTTTGAAAGAGGCCTGCAAGTTTGAGGTTATCCACTTTGGGCGGTTTGTGGTTCTGGTTCTTCCGAGAGGAAAGTTTAGGCATCTATTCTTTTTTAGGAGCGAGCTGAAAGTCGTAAAATTGTCATTGAATCCGTCACGTAGTTCTGTTTCCCATAGGATCTCTGATATTTGTCTTCTCATAAGTGGGTAGTCCCTCTTCCAAATGTTTCTTTCCCACCTATTAGGCAGACTTGGTTTGCAAAGCAGTGAGTACTCGATGTACAGAGAGTTAATTTGTTAGTTGGCAAACCTTCCATTCACGAAATTTAGGGCTTCGCGATAGATTCCAGCACGTTAGCGTTATAGTAGTCAGGAAGGCTCTGATGCGCAATGGGGATATGCTCCCAGTGTCCATTGTCCTATGCTTTTCTCTCTTATGTACGAGTCAACTATCCAAGCCTGTCAGGCCTCTGGGGCTGGGATTGTCCACATTGGCTGGCGCGACCTGAAGCTTACGCACTGGAGTGCCAAAACCCTATCCTCACTGTACGGTGGTAGTTATATGTTCGTTCGGAACTTGCGCAGCTAGACTAATAAGAAAATATGAAGAACCATGCGTGTTAAATTTTTCAAAAAACATGAAATAAATTTCGAAAACTACCTTCAAAGCATAACCGCATTTTTAAGGTTAGAGTGAAATTGTCGTATACTGGCAGTATAAGTGTGGGGAAAACCAAACGTTACGCCCTAATGAAAGCAGCTCATAATAAGCTATGCAAAACAATCCCAGTTTCTGAGTTTTCAATTTGACACAGAGGTATCTGCTGTTGTGATATTCATTAGACCAGGTCAATTGGCTAAGTCTTAAAATATGGTTGACGGATGCGCACCCTTCACATAGTTGTACTGGCCTCAAGCTTAGTCAGCTCGTGTCACGGAGTTCAATATGGTTGCAGAATTTTGCATGCGTTGGTCATTCTACTTTTTATAGTTATTTTGAGGTACGTCGCTTATGACCATAAATTTAACATGCTTTAGTTCTCAGCCAGCAGAGAAGGATATTGCTGGATGAATCAATGGACAGTCGGTTGTGCGGTCGATAGTGGCCTGTTCGGATGCGGTTCACGCGCAGACAGACTGTCTAATCCTGTCAGGCAATGTAGCCGTTTACGGAATATGTTGTTTGACAGGCTTGGACGATCGATTATTTTCTAGGAGATGGAAGAGAGAGTGAATTTGACTACAGCAGCGCATTTTATACACTATAAAAATTCTGAACCAATAAGAATGCGCTAATGATGTGTTTGGAAAGCTGTAATGAATCGAATAACTAGGCACTTCTCTCAGAATAAAGATTTACTCTGAAACGGCTTCTTTGTTGTACAGGAACCCCCTTTGTTTTTCGGGCAATCATGGTTCATTGTGCGCGGATCAGGCGTGGGAAGCAAACGCAGAAAAGGATGAAGTGACATGCTTAGCTCATTTTCAGAGCCAGCAAACCCCAAGTGTCTGATTCCACCTCCGGACTTCTCGAGTCTATATTAATGCTGAACCCACTAGGATGAAGAAAGTGAGAGAGCCTTAGATGCTTCGCGAGGCTACTATCATTTTAACCTAGCACAAATGCAAGGCACCGGCCCTGTGCTAACTAAACTGATACGCTCACGTTAGCCATTGTGCGTAATGACGTAATGACGTAATCTGACCTTGAAGACCCTATAAGCACCACCAAATTATTTGTTCTCCAACTTGGACAATTTGATCTTCGTTACCACTTCACTAGGACTTTTCCGGACAATACTGTTTTAACTGCATGTACTTATTTGCTTCCTGCTCATCGGGAATGCTTTCTTGTGCCGAAATTCGTCATAAAACGGATCAAATTGGAATTTGTTTATCATCTTATTCAAGTTGACTGCGCAGGCTCTGCACCAATAAAAACTGACAATCACTCAGGGAACCAAACATGTACAACCTCGTGAAGATCTGAAGTTATCCAGGACCTTCGACATCTCCGAACGGCTGAGTCGTTCCTGAATATCCTTCATACCGTTTATAGTATTTTTCAAAAGCGTTTTTGAACAAGTATAAACATTTTTGCTCATAATGCATTAAATACTCGCCATACTCCAAAGCCAGTCGGATATTTTCGTTATACGCTCAAAGGAGAACATACTTTTACGCAGTGGTTTAACATTGATGGACTCAAAACAATTGTTTGCTAGCAACAGAACCAGTCACGGAACTTCCTTTAAAGGAAAGCCTGTTGAGCTGCCTTCAACATCCACGACTGGCACTCAGTCAGTTTATACTTACAACCAAAAACCAGCAAAGCGCGCAAAAAGCGTAATGGGAGTCAAATCCGTCGGCTACGAGGACGAATCTTGCGTTGGATGTTCTTATATTTGACTAAGAGTTCAAAAACCGGAAATGAGCTTTCAGACTTAAGGAAGCTCTTGCAAGATAACATTACTCGACGAAATACGCTTAGCAATATTCCAGTTAAAAAGGCAGTGACTAAAGCACCAAAAGTATCAAAAACTTCAACTTGTTACAGCTCACAATGTTCGGACGCGATTACCCATAACGACCGGATAACGAAAACACAGTCTCTGAATCCTACGGACGACGACCAGAGCAAACCACAAATCTCATCCTGCTATCTTGGGTGTTCTAAAGAGCCCGTAGTTGAATCCGAAGAAACAAACGCGTGGCAAGCTGCAGTGGGGAAACACCACAACAGGAGGACAAAATCACAATCAACTCTGATGGATTCATTGAAGGCTTCATATGAGAGTATGGTCAGATGCAGACTAAATCCCAACGAGAGCTCTGTAAACCGTTCTCGTGCCCCTAAGGAGAACTTAGGAGGAAGCGAAAATTCCAAGCACCAGGATCGACAACAGTGTTTAGTTATTCAGGGTTTGCACGAGTCAACTGCATTCCGACCAGAAGACCGTGTCGCCGAAGACCTTGCTTCGTTTAATGGCCTCCTAAACGAGTTGCTCCCACCGGGCGTGGAAGTAAAAGTTATTAAAGCACTCCGGATCGGCAAAAAGCCTGAAGAAAGCATAGGAACGCCGAGACCGTGACCTCTGAAAATAATGCTAGAGAGCAAAGACCAAATCAAGGTGATCCTATCCAAAAAAACTCACCTCCGTCACTCGCATAAAGAGGTTTTTTTCAACCGGACTACTCCCCTGCGGAAAGGCTGAAACGCCGGGAACTTGTCTTGGAACTACAATCAAGACTGAAGGCTGGCGAACACAATCTGGCTATTTTCAAGGGGAAGGTAGTTCAAAAGAATACGAATTTTCCATTGAACCAACCGATTGTTCTGAGGACAACGGCAGCCACCTCACTAACGCCAAAACCATCAGGGAACCAATTGCCCAAAGAGATGTCAGAACTGATTCCGTAACACCCAGCGTTCTCACTAAAGAAACCAGAGTTACCGAAAAGCATCAAGAAACGGAAAAAATACGACCTTGACGTTAGAGGAGACACAGATGGGCCCATAAAATTGACAAACGCAACAGGAAATTTGGTCGGCGCGAAATTGAAGTGCTTGTATACAAATGCACAAAGCCTTTTATCAAAACTTGATGAGTTAAAAATTTGCCTTGCCAAAGTATCTCCGGATGTGATAGCAGTAACCGAAACCTGGCTGTCGGGCAGTATTCGAGATAGTGAAATAACATTGTCTGGATACCAAATATCTCGGAGGGACAGAGAAAACCGACAGGGTGGTGGAATAATTGTGTATGTGAAAGACGTGCTAATAGTGTCTGACAAGACGAGCAAGTTTGCGTGCAGCACGGTGGCCATATGTTTGAATGTCAAGGCTCTTGTCTCTCCATGTCTAGATGTCCTCATTGTCTATCGGCCACCTAGGATAGACCGAGTTGCGGACACCCACTTGTTGGAACAATTAAAAAATTTATCCAGTCTACCTAATGTCATGATTATGGGTGAATTCAACGCACCAGGAATTAACTGGAGCACTGTTCAATCATCATGCCCGAGATCGACTTTTGATTATGTTTTTCTGCAAAAGAACTTGAAGGCACTCCTCACACAACATGTCCCTTTCCCCAACCCGAAAATGTGAAGGACAAACGGCTAACTGTCTTGACCCGGTTTTCACGAAAACATCAGGCAGCATTGACGAGATTATTTCAATGCCTCCGCTCGGTCGTAGTGATCATGTTGTGCTTATGTGGGACTACTCCTTATTCTCCGTTGTGCCTGCTATAGAGGAAAAACTGCGTAACGTTTGGCGAGAAAACTTTCATCAGATGCGAGCAGATTTAACAGATATCAACTGGACCTCAATGTTTTCGAGCACCGTGAACGAAGATTGGGAGTCCTTCCGAAATGTTCTTCTGCAACTTATTGACAACCACTGCCCGCTAACGAGTGTCAATCACAGCAAGCGTCCTGGGTGGCTAGACAGCAACTTAAAAAGGGAAATAAACAGGAAGCACAAGTTGTGGAGAAAATATTGTGAGTCTAATCAAGTCGCCTATTTTAATAAGTATAAAACACAGAGAAACAAAAATGAGAAGCCTTATTCTTAAAAACGCGAAGAGAATTTGAGAAGACTTTGCTGCAAAAAGGCAACGCAGAATCCAAAGTTAGTCTACAGTTACCTCCGTAGATGTACAAGGAATAAACATCAAATACCGCTGATTAAGACTGCCGTGGGCGTCGAAATTTCTGAAAACAGGGAAAAAGCCGAGTACTTTTCACAGTTCTACCGCTCAGTCTTCACTAACGAGGCAAGGTTCCTTCGTCCCTCAGTGGATAACCCGCCGACTGCAAGCATTAGCCACATACTATTCTCAGAATTTCTGATCCAAAAGGAATTAAAAGAACTAAAAGAGTCGAAATCCCCAGGACCAGACGAGCTTCCACCCAAGCTTCCGAAAGAACTCACCAATGAACTTTCCGCACCTCTGTCACTGCTCTTTCAAAAGTCCTTTGACTCCGGAACACTTCCTTTCGATTGGAAGCTGGCACATATAACTTTTTTGTACAAAATCGGTAGCCGGGCGTCAGTGACAAACTACAGGCCCATAAGCTTCACATGCATCCTTGGCAAGATTATGGAAAGGATCATCAAGAGCGAATTGGGGAAATTCCTAGAGACTCATAATTTGTTATCAAGCTGTCAACACGGGTTCAGAAAAGGAAGATCATGCACAACGAATTTGCTGTATTCGCTCCAGAGGTGGATCCAAGCACTTGAAGATAGACACGCGGTTCACATTGCCTTCATTAACTTTCAAAAGGCCTTCGATACTGTGCCACACGAGAGACTGCTGTACAAGCGAGAAAGAATTGGAATCAGAGGTAACCTCCTCAATTGGATCGAAAACTTCCTCGTGGGTCGGCGCCAGGTTGTGTGCATCGGCCAAGAGAGGTCAAGTTCTGCTGCGGTCGAGAGTGGGGTTCATCAGGGCTCAGTACTAGGGCCAATACTGTTTTTAATAAACGTAAACGATTGTGTCAGGAATCTCGACTGTGAAGCAGCAATGTTTGCCGATGACATTAAAATCTGGAATGTAATCCAGAGCCCTGCTGACGAAGATAAACTGTAGATCAACCTAACTCGGTTGGAGGAGTGGTCGAATCATTGGCTTTTGCGGTTCAACGTCGTTAAGTGTACAATACTTCGCTTAGGCAACCCATCTGGATCTGCTGAAAGTAGAAGTTACTTTCTCAACGGTGAAGCCTTAAAAGACGTGGAAACCCAAAAGGACCTTGGTGTGCTGACGACCACCACCTTAAAACCATCGCCTCACTGCTTGAAAGTGGTGAAGAGCGCAATTTCGGTGTTGCATGCCATCAGACGAGCCTTTTTGGCTTTCGATGAAGATCTTTTCGCTTAGACTTTTGGAACATTCATTAGGCCGCATTTGGAATATGCTATGCACGCCTGGAAACCCTGGACAGTTCAAGATCAGAACTGCCTCGAAAGAGTACAGAGGAAAGCCACCAAAATGGTTAGAAGTCAAAGCTCCTTGCCATATCCAACCCGCCTAATGAATCTTAATCTGTTCCCTTTGAGTTATAGGCAAATGCGTGGTGATCTTCTGCAGACATTCCGCATTGTGAAGGGATTGGATTTTTCCCTGGAATTCTTGGACTTCTTTGAATTTGCCAACACGACCCATCTCCAAGGTCACCCATTGAAACTGCGTGTCCAGCAGGCGAGACTGGATGTGCGCAAGTTCTCCTTCTCTGTCAGAGTGGTTAAACCATGGAATGCCCTCCCTGAAGACGTTGTGATGTCACCATCGCTGGAAAGCTTTAAAAGGAACCTTGACAGTTTTATGTTCCGCAACGAGCCTGAGTGATGAGGAATTTATCTTAACCCTCGAGAGTCGTGCACCACTTGTCGTATTTTATGACTGCCTTTTGTACCTTTGCAACCCACACAGTTTCTCTGTATACTGCACTTAACTATACGTTACAAATAGGGTACTCAAAGGCCCATGCCTATTTCCCTCAATGAATTGAATTGAATTGAACTATCATTAAACCCTCACGAGCTGGAAAAACATTTTAGCTTAAATTATATTTAATTGGATGCCTAAATTTTATTTCCTTCGTTCAGACTGGGACACAGAAAACGATTCCTGAATTGCCGATGTTACCATTTGAAAGGTAAAATTATAGACTAAACCATCTGGCCTGAGCAAAGCCTTTGACAAGGAACCGCACAGAAATCTTCTGGTGAAATTGTAAGCCCTCGCCATCCGGTCTCCTCTCCTTGACTTCATTGGTTCCTGCTTGTCTAACCGCAGCCAAAATGTCTTAGTAGGTAAAAGCTATTCGAAGGTCTAAATTACACGAATAAGCTAGCATTATCGCCTCATGCAGATCGAATTTCTGCAAAGGCTGCACAGATATGTGGTTTTATATCACATAATTTCTTCCTTCCGGAAATAAAGTTAGACCTGTACCCCATGTTTGTTCTTCCTATCCTAGAATACTGCTGTCCCCTCTTTGGGCAGATGAACGCCTCTGACCACAGTTAGATTGAACAAGTTGAAAGGGTTTTTAGTACAAGCCTAATTTCTCTTCCTGGATCCAGTATCTCTTATACGGATAGATGCCAGTTAGCAAACATTACATTTCTGTGGGTTAGAAGACTTGAAGCCGGTCTTTGCTTCCTGTTTTCGCGTTAACTCTAGCCCAAATCTCCCACGAATTAACGCTCTCACTCCGGTAGATCGACCCTATGCCACTCGTAATTCCTCCATGATGATTTCACCACGCCTGAGCTCCACAAATAACGATTCTCTGATTTTTGCCTCAAAATATGCTTTCATCTGGAATAATCTTCCACTGCAAATTAGGTTGTCGTCTACATTAGCTATTTTCAAAACAAAATTACGCAAACATTTAACTTCGGAAGATATAAAGTTCTTATGGTCTGTTTCCTACCCAAACTCGCAACTTTTGGATTTTGAAAAGGGTCCTCCGGGTATTTGAGGCAGCTTCCTTGATATTCTATTGGTCTCTAATTATATTTCCATCATCCTCTGCAGAGTCAATCTTTTCATTCACTTTTTCTTCCCCTCCTTTTAAACTAGCATTGCCAACTCTTGACAACCTTGATACTTTCCTCCGAATTTGCAACCCTGACGATGGTCTCCAGGTTCAGTTGATGATCGAGGCGGGTTCTGATTGTTTCGCCTCATTGGTTATGGACTATGTAGTCAGCAAGGTCGCATCTCGATGATGATCTCGTGACCTCTACTGTCCCCTCTTCGTTTCGACCATGTTGTCTACGATGAGTTCGTCCTCTCTCACCTCCACTGGTGTTTAAAAACAGTAGCTCTGACTGCTATATTTTCTCTCACCCGACAACGAGCGTTCCGAACCCTCATACGTTGTCAGCAACATCACAATACTATCCCATTGCATTTAACTATTAATTTTTTAATAAAACAGTTTTTTTCTCCTATTTTTTTTTAAATTGGTGGCTCGCCGAACTCCGTTTCTGATTTAACCCTAGGAGTTTTTTTATTACTGCTTTTTTAACAGTTCACCGTATATGCCAAAGATTGTTGACTTTTGTTTTATAAATGGCAAAACGTTTTTTAATCGGATATTTTTACCCTTCTACTCATTTCTGCTGTTTCATATGGATGCTCACATAGTGCAGCAATTATCCAATTTGTATTTATTTAAATCACGGTACTAAGTTTGTAATGATGGGGCCCTCTGAACCTTAAATATGCAATTAATTTAATTTATTTATTTAATAATAAGCATGAACAGTAATTGCTTATGAGCTATTTTAAACAAATTCGTAAGGCTTGATTGTCAACTTTTTCACCCGAAAATCATAGACATTTGACAAGTCAAGTGTTACTTGCATTAAAATTAACAGAGAATCGACGCCTCATGCGTAAATTCTGTTTCGTTTTTTTTACTTTTCGCTTATGAAGACGGCTAAGTTAATTACTCGGATGTTCACGTATTTGGAACCCCTTCTAGTGACTAGATATGGAAAACCTTTGGTAGGTTTATCGCCTAAACGTGAATCTGTTCCATTTTTTTATTAACTGAAGTCGTTTTAAAGCAATATACGTCGATGGCGTTAGAATTTTCTGCGCTAGCGGAGGTTGTATTCAAGTATATAGTTACGATAAATATAACGTTTTTCCGTCCCCACAGTTTGCAAACACTTTAAACACTCTTACTTCGCTAAATACTTGATCCCTATGTGGTGTACTGCTTGTCCCTACTCAATGTTTTCGGCATTGATTCGTAGCTAGGGAAATTCAAAACATTTATTAAATGTTAAATCTTAGCAAAAGGGGTCTTAGCATCTTGGTGGGGAGACGCCGAATTCGTACTCATCACGCAGGTAAACAGTTACATCTTAATAAAGAGAAAAGTGGGCGTAAGATTATTGTGTAACACGGGTTACTATGAAGGATGGAACTATCAAAGCTATAAACAATAGCAAATAATTAGAAGTAATTTGAATGAAATAAAGTTCTAAAGGTTAGTTAGGAAATTTAGGTATGGTAAACGGATTGTTCGGAAATAACGTCCACCCGAGCGTAGAGCACAGTTACTGTGCTTAGGTGAGACATAATAGAATGATCATAACTGAAAGATAATGAGAGGTGATGATCATACTGTGTGTGGAGTGCTTCCTTGACTTACGAAATCCTCATTTTATTCTTTTTGCCCTCATTCACGTAGATGACCCTCCCTTAGTACGTTCATAACACCATACACAGACAGTAGTTTTCTAAAGCGTTAGCAGCCCTTCTTATGGCGGAATGACAGAGAAGCCACAATTTAATTTTCTAAACACCATTTCTGCGTGTCTTACGGGAAACAACACTCGCAATAAGATGCATAAACAACCTCAAGCTAATTTATACTGTCAACTGTTTACAGTAAAATGATTTTGGGTGGATAGCTAATGAGTTAATTAAACCAACCGAAGCTGTTTAATGCTTGAACCGGCCGATATTTGTTTTACTAAATATAAGTCGACAGTATTTAGAAATAAATAAATAGTTTTATTGTTTTGGCACTGCTTGGGCACCGTCAAATCATTTGATGTTGGTTAAGCATCCAATCGGGAATGCCATTTCCATTAAGACACGATTGGATTCATAACTCACATCATGGAGATTAATACTGCCCAATTTGATTCAGTAAACAATTTTCGATGGATATGTATTTTTTTAATTTATCCGCTTTCTGTCCGCTGAAATGCATGCTACCCTAGAAGCGCCGCCCGTATAACCCCTATTACCACATGTCCTGTAAGCTACGCAGCCGTGGTGTTGGGGTATTGAATTGTGGTTTCTCTGTCGTCTCACCCTAATCATCTAACGGAGAGCTTTCACAGTCCTATCCAAATCAACAATAAAATGCAAAACTGTTATTTCAAGCGAGAAAGGAATATTATTTTGCTTCTCCTTGAGGGAAAATACTTAAATTACAAGTTTTTTTCTGTAAAATATTTGCATGTCCACTGACTTTCATTTTCCACGTCGTGTAGCAACTGGAGGATGCGACTGGAAATTCTTAACGATATGATAGAACATCAGTTACAGTACCATTCCCGATTTAATATATTGATGAGGACGAGGTTTACCTCAAGGACCGAGGGACAAAGCGTCCTATGAAGTTTTATCTTCCCGAAGTATCTACCGTTGGATTTGCATAGATTTTGCTAACGGGGACTGACGGTATTCCAAACTCAGTTATTAAGAGAGTGCTGAGCTTTCCCCGATTGCTAAGCCATATATTCTCAGTTTATCTTTGAAACGGATTCTTTCCTGACTCATGGATGACATCTATTATTCTTCCTGTCTTCAAGTCGGGATCTCTTTTGAACTTAAATAATTATCGAGGCGCTCACAAAACCACGGCTCTAGCAAAACTTCTTGAAAAAATTATTTTTAATCAAATTCTCAAATTTTGCTTAGAAAATGAGCTCTAAAGCGGCTCGCAATATGGTTTTCTAGTGGGAGATCACGCGAAGTGTGTGACTTAGCTTTTCTTAAACTCGTCACTTCCCTTCGTAATTAGCAAAAGTCAGTCATTGTGATCTACATTGACCTGAGCAAAGCCTTTGATAAGGAACCGCACAGACATCCTCTGGTGAAACTGTAAGCCCTCGCCATCCGGTCTCCTCTCCTTGACTTCATTGGTTCCTGCTTGTCTAACCGCAGCCAAAATGTCTTAGTAGGTAAAAGCTATTTGAAGCCTCAGCTGATCACAAGTGGCGTTTTTCAAGGTACGGTTCTAGGTCCTCATTTCTTCACTCTGTACATAAACGAAATTTTAACTTTACTCACAAATTCAAAAAATTTCCTTAACGTTGACGATCTCAAGTGCATTTATTAATTTTAAGACACTGCCAATAGTTGCGTTGATAAAATCAACACTGACCTTCTTATGCTCTCACGTTGGAGCTCTATTTGGCAGATGAATTTTTCTCCATTCAATAGTAGTTTCATATGTTTCGGCCCCGCCAAGCTTCCTGGACTCCTGGTATTTCCAAATTCTACATTTTTAGAACGATCAACCATAAGAGACTAAGGTCTAAGTTACACGAATAAGCTAGCATTATCGCCTCATGCAGATCGAATTTCTGCAAAGGCTGCACAGATATGTGGTTTTATATCACATAATTTCTTCCTTCCGGAAATAAAGTTAAACCTGTACCGCATTTTTGTGCTTCCTATCCTAGAATACTGCTATCCCCTCTTTGGGCTGATGAACGCCTCTGATCGCAGTAAAATTGAAAAAGTTCAGAGGGTTTTTAGTACAAGACTAATTTCTCTTCATGGATCCAGTATCTCTTATACGGATAGTTACCAGTTAGCAAACTTTACATTTCTGTGGGTTAGGAGACTCGCAACCGGTCTCTGCTTCCTGTTTCGCGTTAACTCTAGTCCAAATCTCCCACTAATCAACGCTCTCACTCCGGTAGATAGACCCTATGCCACTCGTAATTCCTCCATGATCATTTCACCACCGCTTAACTCCACAACTAACCGTTCTCTGTTTTTTTTTGCCTCCAAATATGCTTTCATCTGGATTAATTTTCCTCTGAAAATATGAATTTTGTCTTTATTAACTATTTTTAAAACGAAATAACACAAACATTGAACTTCAGAAGATATAAAGTCCTTCTTGTCTGTTTCCTTCCCAAACTCGCAACTTTTGGATTTTTAAAAGGGTCCTCCTGGTATTTGAGGCAGCTCCCTTGATATTATATTGGTCTCGAATTATATTTCCATCATCCTATGCAGAGTCAATCTTTGCATTCACTTTTTGATCCCCTCCTTTTATAATTCAGTATTTCAGTATGATTCAGTATGGCAGTTCGACCGTCAATTTTGACGAGGTCCACCGTATGCTCCACACCAGGTGGTGCAGGGACGGTGACTTGCGCGTGAATTAGTTTTAAGTGATAGTAGCCTTGCGTTGCAGCTACCGCACTCTCTCGTCCTCCCCCACCTGAGCCCGGTGTCAAGACAGAGTCAAAAAGACCGGAGATGGGAGAGGGCGCAGGTGGCTGGCGCGGCCGGAGCCGCCCCTGGGCGTGCCACCACACCTGGCTCGGATCCCACGGAGTGGAAGTGCCATAAAGGCCACATTATGAAGGAGCCATTGCAACCTGACTCTCAGACCACCAGTCAGCCACTCCACACAACACACATTTGACTAAATGCGAGGTCTGAGTGTAATTGTCAGTTGGCAACCTTCCAACCGCGGTGGTTAACGTTACCGCACACTCTTCTCCTCCCCCACCTGAGCCCGGTCTCACGACACAGGCAAGAAGAACGGAGATGTGAGAGGGCGCAGGTGGCTGGCGCGGCCGGATCCGCCCCTTGGCGTACCAACACACCTGGCTTGGATCCCACAGAGTGGCAGTGCCATAAAGACCACATTAAGAAGGAGCCATTGCAGCCTGACTCTCAGTCCGCCAGTCAGCTACTCCACACAAACACACATTGGGCTGACCACGCGGTTCGAGTTATCCAGTCAGTTGGCAACCTTCCAAGCCACGGCTTTTAGCGCACCGTGATAGTTTCAAGCGCGTCAGATTGTTTATAGTGAGGAACATGCGCTGAGCTGTCGACAACTCTCTCTCCCCCACCCCCACCATCAGACACTGTCCGAGCCGGTCAGTTGCCTGATGTGGGAGTGGGCGCATTGGCTGACGGATCGGCGTACCCGTCTTCGCGTGCCACAGCTCGACCTGGCCCCCATAACGCACGCACCAGGATTCACAAACTCAGGGGATATGGAGCAGCCATCGCCGTCTGAATCCCAGTCCACTAGTCAGTCACTCGGCACACACAGCACATACTCTGAGCCGATGGCGTGGTCTGGTGGAAGCGTCAGATTGGCAGACTTCCCAGCCACGTTTTCTCTGGTATACTCTGGTAAATGGTGAAACGGCCATTTCTGGCTTATTAGCCGTCATCAGCCAGCCATACCCAAACCCAGGCGCTGCGGCACCCGAGCCTCGAACTCGCGAACTTGTTGGGCAGAAGTCCTACGCTCTACCCACTGCGCCACGAACTCGTTGTCTTGCCGGTTTCGATCGGGAATATTGACAATGGTAATGGGGCGCTCACCGATCGGTTACAGGACTCACTCGTCCCGTTGTGCCTTGGGGCTAACTCTCAAGCCCCGCCAGCAGCCGTAAGGCAGCTAAGTATATAGGCAGAATAACATGACCGACAAAAGAAAAGATTCAGTATATATAAGGGCGAGAGGCAGAGCCTTTGAAAAGCCTATTTACAGACAGACGCTAGCAAAACAAGCAAATGTTACATTGCGATAGTCGTTTTAGCATATCGATCATTGCGGTTGACTCAATATATGTCCATCAAGTAAAAATGCATCAAGTCTTCTTTTAAACATTTCAACGCTTTCAGCCTGAACTACCGAAGCTGGCAGTTTGCTCGATTCTTCAATCACCCGTTGGGGAAAAGAAGTTGGCCCGCACTTCAAGTTTGGCGTGTTTTTTCCAGTTTGTATTGGTGACCTCGGAGGGTTTTCATGCTTGCCAATTCAAACAAATTGGCCATCTGAAGAGCACAATCAACTCCTCTGACCAGTTTGAAGACTAAGATCATATCTCCTCTGTATTGCCTATAAGAGAGAGGAAAAACTTTAAGTCTTTCTAGGCGGCCCTCATAGGGTAGGAATTCCAATCCACTGACTAGTTTCGTTGCCCTCCGTTGAACTTTCTCCAGCAGAGCTTTGTCATGTTTCGTCCAAGGGCGCCACGCCTGAACGCAAAATTCCAACGCCGGCCGGATAAATGTTCCAAACACGCGCCCAAAAAGCTCTCCGTCAAAATTAACGAAGGACCTCCTGATTGCGTCTAAGATACACATAGCTTTCTTTGTGATATTCGCACAGTGCGACGATGGTTTGAGAGTTGGTGTTATCCATATACCCAAGTCCTTTAGAATATTTACCTCCTGGATTTGGTGACCACTAATGAAATTCTGGTATTCAAACCAAATCATCCTTCTGAAACTTGACCGCAGTTGGATTATTTGGCATTTGTTAAGATTAAGGTTCAGCCGCAACTCATCACAGCATGATTGCAAGCGATCTAAGTATTGTTGTAATTTCTGCGCATCCTCCGGTTTTTCAATCGAGTTCCATAACTTCAGATGGTCAGCGAACATTACCTTCTCGCATGTCAGACAATCTATTTAGAATTTATTTAGAATTTATATTTGGTTAGCACCGGCAAGGCACTGTGTAAGCAAGTCGTTCACGTATATCAGAAACAAAATGGGACCCAGAACGCTGCCCTGCGGAACTCCACTGTGAACGGTTTCCAGGTGAGACTTGGCATCTCCAATACAAACACGCTGGCGCCTGTCTGTGAGAAAGTCGGCCAATCATTTGAGCAGGTTGACAGACACACCCATTTGACGGAGCTTAAGATCAGACGTTTGTGTGGAACCCTGTCAAAGTCTTTGCTAAAGTCCATGTAGACCGCATCGACTGACAAACCCATTTCTAATGGTTTTGTCCAACTTTTCATGGATGTCAGCAGGTTTGTGAGGCAGGATCGACCACTTCAAAATCCATGTTGATATGAACTTAGCAAGTTATTCTCTTCTAGATGCCTCATCGGTTCCGTTTTGATTACCTTCTCAATCATTTTGCAACAGATACTTGTGAGGCTGACTGGTCGGAAACTGTTTGGTGATGTCCTCTCTCCTCCTTTATAGATGGCGGTTATATTGGCTATCTTCCACTAGATAGGCAGAGCCCCCGCCTCCATCGAACTTTCAAATATCTAGGAGAGCGGAGAGGCCAGCTGGTCTGCGAGTTCATTGAGAACTTTTGCGGAAATACCATCTGGGCCAAGTGATTTAGTGGGCTGTAGCTGTTTCAGAGTTTTTCTTACTGCGCCCATTGGGAACGACACCGTGCTTATTTTGTTTGTAGATGTGGCAGTACTTTAGTATTGGTCCTCGTCAAAAGGTGGTCCCTCGGTATACACGGACATAAAGAAATTGGAAAAGAGGCTGGTCTTAGCATTACCAACTCTTGACAACCTTGATACTTTCATCCGAATTTGCAACCCTGACGATGGTCTCCAGGTTCAGTGGATGATCGAGGCGGGTTCTGATGGTTTCGTTTCATTGGTGATGGACTATGCAGTCAGCAAGGTCACATCTCGATGATGATCTCATGACCTCTTCTGTCCCCTCTTCGTTTTGACCCTGGTGTCCACGATGAGTTCCTCCTCTCTCACCTCCACTGGTGGTTATAAGCAGGAGCTCTGACTGCTATATTATCTCTCACCCGACAAGGAGCGTTCCGAACTTTCATACGTTGTCAGCAACATCACAATACTATACCATTGTATCTAGCTATTTTTGAAGTGAAGCAGTTTTTTCTCCTATTTTTTTAATTGGCGTTTTGCCGAACTCGTACTCCAATTTAACCGTAGGAGTTTTTTACTGCTTCTTTTCTAGTTCACCGTATATGTAAAAGATTTTTGACTATTATTTAAAAAATGGCAAATCGTTCTGAATCCGATATTCCTACCATATTACTCATTTCTGCTGTTTAATATGGCTGCTCACATAGTGCAGCAATTATCCACTTTGTATTTATTTATACCATGATACTAAGTTTGTAATGACGAGGCTCGCTGGACCTTAAATATACAATTTATTTATTCATAGTCTAGGATGTTCTTACTCCCCACTTTCCACGGAGATCAATTACAAGGCACACAATGCCGCTCGAATCGTCTGACTGTCTACAGTCGGCTGTAGCACAACTATGTTAAGTATCTCATGAGTGTGCGCTGAACTAAACTACAATAAATATACATTTTCATCTACCAGCTGGCATTCTCAATGCAAGGCATTTAAAGATCAATTTTAAGGAAACGCTGCCAACTGCCTCATGCATAAAATTTCATTGGAATCATAGTGAACCGAGTAAAAAGGCGAATTTTTTGCTTTCGATTTATTAGTTTTATGTACTTTGGAACTGCGAAGAATTAAGAACTGGTCCTCGTAAATTTTTACATATATGGGCAACATAACCCTGCCTAAGTCTTCAGGATAAACGTTGGCATTTGCATGGGAAGGAAAGAGTTTAGTAGATTTAAGAATACCATAACAACACAGATTAGACCACGTATGCCCGCAAACTGGATCGAACATGCAAGAAATAATGGTGAGGGTTTGCGCGCGAGTTTGCGGTGCGACTGCATAAAATCAAAAATTATTAAGCAAATTAGGATACTCTGTTTTTTTCAATATTGTGTCCGTCCCCAATCTAATAATTCACAATAAAAATATGCGATTCCATCAAGAAACACACAAGGTGTTGCGGACACTGATAGTTAAAAAATGGCTGTCTGTGTCATACTGCAAACAAGGAGAAAACAAAACATTTTAAATCATTGATGCTAAATAATTCATTGTGGAGATTTGGTGTTATGGGCCGGCTGAAGTCAACACCTAATTAAAATAATATTAGTGTTCTAGTGAGATTTGAGTGACTTGTTCACATAGCGTATTCTAGAATTTTCTACTAATGAAACAAACTTATGCTGGATTATATTTAAATTTTATAATTCATTCGTTACTGAGACAAATGAGTACTCAAAGAAAGTGAATTGGTTCAACAAGACCTTAACTTTGTTTTATCCGTTCAACAGAATCTCAACATATTGGTTTAATCGTTGTCATCCCTTAACACTGAGTTGTGAGTGCGATGTCTTTAAGTTCGCCCTCTTGCACTGCTTATCACGCTGCAGCAAACTTAGACCTAGATTCTATCGACGAAATCGCAATATCGGACATCATTCCACTCCTATACTTCACAGTCGCTGATATCGAGCTGCTTATCCTTGACAAAATTTCCGATTATTATCTTCTTCAAAAATCGACTGAGCAAATTCAGCTTCTAGACAGTCTATGTTCGACAAATTTTGAGCTATTATGGAAAGAGGGGCTTTCCGAATACAGGAAAAGGTTAGCTTTTATGCTCTCTACTACGGACCTCCCAGGAGCCATTTAGGACACAGTAATACTCGAAATCCTTATGTATGCAGTGATTTCGAGTTACAGACGTCCGCAGAAGCAAAATTGAAGCTGGTTGTTCAGCAACTATGCCATTTACTTTTAGAGGTATTGTCTTCATTGTTACTTACTTTTCAGCCGTGTACCAGCGATTGCTTAATACGCAGATGTTGTTCAATTCTGGAGTCTCCGACGCTAATTTCTCAAGTCGTTTCATGCATTGTGGCTCTTATTTATGGTAGGTATTTCTCGCTTTCTGTTCAAATACTTGAAAACTTCTCAGTACTCGTGGGTTTAATTGTGTCTTTGTCAGTTTAGGACCGCAGGTTGCACTTGTAGCGGCCGAAGACTTCGAGGTTTGCACACACACACGGGCGAGTAACGCACCTGTAGTCGTTATTAGACGATGCGCGTATTGAACAGGGTCTCTAAGAACCATGCCGATCACTCAAACGCAACAGTCATTAGAAGGAACGGCAGAAATGTTGGAAATAGATTCTACTATTAAGAAGGATATAAAGATATGAAAGGGCAAAATAGAAATAAAGAAGGGAGCGTTACATGAGGCGATATCCCTTTTGGAGTGGGGGGAATACCATCATGTCTGTTGGATAACCGGTGGGGAGTGCAACGCTGTGAACAACTGCAGGGTCGGGACGAGGGGATGCTGACATTGAATGGAAGGTAGCGATACGATAAGCGGCGACGGTACTCGGGATGGGTCAGCGTTCGAGAGTGGAAGGGGGCACCGGCATCTTCACCGACATTCCATCCCCATCTGGGATCCGCGCAAAAAGTGCTACCAGTCCATTCAAACAATTCTGTCGGAACTGTGGTTCGTTACACACTGACGTACCCTTTGTTTGAGCATTTCGTAAGTACTCAGAGTCGGTCGGACGTCAATGATGATTTTTTAGTCAAATAATGGCACCTAATTAATGCTTACTAAGTCAGGACTGACTCATATAACTAAAATATGGTTTCGCCCCCACATGGATGAGATCGACTTGTTCAACTGAAGACATAAATGTGGCCGCTAAGAACTGATCTGGAATGCAAATCATTTTCGGGCCTGATGGCGAGCCATCCAACGCATTTCAGCGTTGCCGCTCGAATACTCAACCCGAACGAAATCGGTGTGTTTAGTCATTCATACCTGGTCACATAATAAACGAGCTTACTTAAATGTCATTTCGTGTTGTACGTATCAGGATTTATGCATCAACTATCCAAAAATGCTCACAAGTGCGGTGCCTTTAGTTTCCGGAAATAAATAAACTTTAAGAGTGTGAAATAGTATTATCGTCATCTTAAACGTTCATTGGCACGATTACCACCATGAGCCATAAAGTCGATTCTCATTTTTTATCTCGTCGTGAATTTCAGCCCTGTCGCAGCCATCCTTTCTATCGGATATTATCTGTGGATTATCCGCGCACTGTTCTCATGCGGCCCGCGGTCTGATTCGTCTTCTCCTTCTCAATTTTCCTCATTTCTGGCCGGCTGTTTGGAAGCGCCTCTTGGAAGTTAGCGTTTCCGCGGACCAGCAGAATCAACCCATTAGTGTCACATCCAGCGAAGGACTTGCTGCATCGAAAGCGCGGTCGTCCCCTTTACGTGACTGTCGTGCCTCACGCGCGTTGGCTACCCTACGCTATGCCACAACCTTCATGCCTCAGACCGAGTATATTTTAGACCATTGCGTGAGTTTGAATCATTCGTTATCAGAGCAGTTTCCTCGGTTTTTGGCACCAACACAACCACCACCATCACCATGGGTATTTAGGTGTACTTCGTTTCTTTGCATTTTTGCGTTTTTTTGTTATGATAATGAAATCTAGCTCTAGACCAGTTAATGTTTTCACGGATGCATTTTGCCGTTTCTTCCGCTCTTCTTACATTTGCCATCTGGTCCTAGGTGACTTATGGATAGGGCTCTCTTCTGATCAAGAGATCATAAAAGATTAAAATCATCAAGAGGGCATCCCATACTCTATCACAGGGGTGTTGCATTTTTGCCATGTAGTGTATGGTCGATTTACGCATGAGTTTACGCGATTATTTCTTTTTTAACTTACCTCTAGATTTCACTTCATTGTCTACCGGATTTCCTTCTCCAACTTGCCCTCAGTTTGCATCAGTCCGAAGGAAACGATCTGCTCGGATTTTTTAGGCGCATCTTTTTCGACGAGGGCCGCGACACCTGTGAATGGTTCGGAAACTACCTCAAAACACTATCGGTATGCACCTTTCAATATACTCATCACATCAGTAGTTCCGATTTGGTATTACAGTTGCCTATTTGACCTGATTGTAGTACGGAACAGGGAAATTTCCCGCTCTCCACTGTCGTATGGCCAGATATCTTAACATATCTTCCCGTTACTTGGCATATTTGTGATCGCAGTGGGTGAAACTTAAACTTTTACCTCAAATGCTGGGAAGGCAGTCTGAGTGAGCAAAAGTATCCATGTTTAAATCTTAGGTTGGAAGTAGGACCGACTAGCTATGGTTAATAGACCCGAAATTATTAATTCTGCATCCCTTGCTGTCGTTGGCAGTAGTCCTCTATCATAATTTTTGCCTGAACGACGTTAAAGGCATGTGCTCCGTTTTGGTCATTCAAAGGTATATCGTTGTTCTCCTCGAGTGGGTGTCGCACGTTGGGTCCACGTTTTATGGGGTCTAAAAACAGGCGTCCTTGCTACTCATTCGAGGAAGTCGATCCCATTTGGGTCGACGTATTGCTCATGTAGAACTTTTTGGCCCTCTCCTCTGTGTTATTACTTTTACCAACGAACTTTGAAAGATTACCTCTACTTGCTCTTATTGAACTATCATGTATTTTCCATTACTTAGGACACCGATCCGAGCCTTGCAATTGAGGTAAACAGTCGCCTCCTCTCAATCGGCCTTTCCCTCTCGAGCGATTCAAAGACGGCCATTCCAAAGGACAAACTCATATTGGCGCTGGAGTTTTTGCGGGTGGTGGCCGCCCTCCGAGGCTTTGCCGACTTTCCGTAAGCAACCTTTTTCGGATCCCTTTTATGGTATTATGTGAAATTTGCGCATCATTTGCTGACATCCCGAAGTACGGCTTCAAGCATAACGATTACCACCTGCATGTGCATCTTTTAAATCATTTCTCTCAGACGGCGTGTATTTATTCACTTGGTTTGTGCTGATTTTATCGGTTTTCTAGAAAGTACAGCTGGTAATTTCCTTAGATGCACATGAATTGCAAATGCATTTCATACTTCAAAGAAGTGTGTATTTCTGTGTTTAAAAGTTTGTCATGAGAGTTTTTGGACGTTTGCAGGGAGTTTTATTTGCCTATGTCTGCAATTTTCTTACTAATACTTTCGATCCATACAATCAAATCCGTATTAATTGTGATGTTTTCTCAGTGCGAGATGTTCTCTTCTCAGACTTAACGCACATCTGAATTTCGTTCAGAGAACGTGTCTCGCGTGTAGCTTGGACGTCATAAAAGGATGCAGAAACGTTTATTTTGTGTAACACTATGTATCATTTTTTTGGAAAATGTTAAAGCTGAATTTTCTTTCAAGAAATGATTTGAAAAACTCTTAAGCGCCTATACAAGGGCTATATTACGTGAAGTACGTGGAAAGTGAGTTCGACTGCCGCGGGTGGCGATGTTCACCGTGGGCGCAGCTCCGGGTTCTTGCGCATGAACTAATTTACATTGAGACACCTATGGCTCCTCGAAACTAGGCTATGCCTAGCGGCCACACCTCGGTAGCCGTCTCGACCGACGGGCTGAACTAGGACGGGGTCTCCGGGCTTGTGTGTGCCTCCACACCCGGTAATCCCGTCCCCCTTCCTATCCTCCTCCCTCCACCCCCACTTTCAAACATGCTTCGGAGTGGGTGGCATGCAATCCCGTAGGCGGCCCAGGTTAACTAGGTTAGCTCTCCCAATAAAAACCAACCCGTGACCCATAGTGGATTTCGGCAGCCGTCTGGGATGTCCCAGCAGCGCAATTTAGGGATAGAACTGTTTGCATCCTCGCGAAGAAAGGGGCTATAAAATGTGCCCTGAATAAATGCTGGGTAGCCGACTGTGGCTCGCAACTGTACCACTTGCGGTCGGAAAAAAAAACTAAACAAACAACAAAACCCCCGTCCTCAGCCACCTTCCCCACCGTACCCTACGGGCTGCTAGTGAGTCCGCTCAATGTCGATTGAGATAGAATTGCGCTGCATCCACAGTAATCTCTGCCTGCTTTCACCCACCAGGCTCCAATGGTAAGATAAATTTAAGACGACCGGACGTAGTCTTGGCTGTAGTGACTGTCTACGCGTGTCACTTGCAATCTTGTCCCTGCAGTTTACCATCTTCTCACTGAAATAGAAATACACATCTCAACTTCGTCAGAGAGTATTTGACATTATAGCTGAGTTTACGCCCGTATCGAAAATAAATGGAAAAATTGCGCTTCTTTAGAGTGGCTATTTGGGTATTATTTGCAACCATCTTGTAGAAAATAACCCCATCATAGCTTGTTGCCTGAAAAAGGAATATGAATTTAAGATTTCATGATGGTAGGTTTAACCATCTGCTGTTTGCATAATAGCATTACACAGACGTCATAGATGACTTTTACTCGAAAGTTGACTCGTCGGTAGGTGAATTATCCTCACTTTTCGATGCATGTTAACTGATATGGCATTGCTACTAAGGCCCCTTTTCCTTCCTGGAAATGGCGTTCCATGAGTTTCTGTAGGTGCTTCTACTTCTGTGCCCCCTAAACGGGCCGCGGGGTAAATGCGCTGGACCAACATGGGGGCCAAATCAGGGTGTGGCGGGCGTTATTATTCTTGGATGCGGTCCCATAACAAATGCCGAACATTGGGGGTGCGCGTGCTCAACGTAAACACGCGTATGTGCAGGCTCATGCCACATTCCGCTCTCCCACTCCGTGGGAGATGCTTCATCTGCTCCGACCCCGCCTCTGGTCTTCTTGGCAATATCTTGACACGGGGCACAGGCGGGTTAGGGAAGAGAGTGCGGTAGATGCAGTGCAAGTCTGCTATCACTTCAAAATACTTTGCGCACAAGTCACCGTCCATGACCACCTTTCTGTGGAGCATACTGTGGACATCGTCGGACTACGACGGTCGACCTGACGTGAGCACTCTCACATTTCGATAATGCTTTTTCAGCCCCCCGAGTACTATTTGGTGCAAAATCCTGTTTGAGCAATTTAGTGCATAACCTGCACTTTCGCCGACTGCACTTTAAGAATGTCTGTACTGCAACTTATCCATCTTGTATATTTTTTTGCAGTTTAACACCGGAGATCCGACAGTCTATCCTGCAGCTGATCATTCGTCCAACTAGCATTAACGAGAGAGCCGTGAACTTCATCTGTTACGCTCTCGCGTTCAGCGTTGGAATGCGGTCCTGCTTCATAGAGTTAGTCCCTTTTTACTATCCTCTTTCACACTTTTTCTTCCATTTCGGCGCATTTCCCCGTTTGGCTCTGATTAGTCTTAATTTATTATAAGGAAAGAAATATGCTCCCAGATATCCCGTTATCGCGGTGGCTTGTTTCATGTTTAACTTATCAGATGATAAATTTGCCCCAATTTCAGGCACAATTTTATTTACCAATCCGTTTTTAATTCATTATCTCCTTTAAAATCGATGAACATTAAAGAAAAGTATAACAGAATAATAAAACAGTTAAATTAAACCATGATGGTGTTTCTGCCTCCAAATATTCCTTTTTAGTGGAACGTTAAAACAATGGGTATGAAAGGTTAAATAAAGAAGGTAGTTGGCGCTCTATATACCTACAAAGCAGGTAGGAGGCCCTCAGCAGTGGCTTTCCGTCACAACCACTGGCTGTTCGTAGTCCCTGCCCTTGTAATATCTCCGATGGTTAAGCTAAGGCCTGAGGTATAAAAACATTTTTGACAAGGGGAAGGCAGACTGGAATGGCCATTTTCGGCTTATTAGACGCAATCGGCCTGTCATACCCAACCTCAGGTTTTTCAGCCCTCGAGGTTCGAGCTTGCAACCTGTTGGCTAGAAGTTCAACACCTTAACCCTTTGGCCATGAGCTCGTCGAGCCATTTGCAGTCGGGTATGTCAACGATGGTAGAGGGGCGCTCACCGATCGCGTTGCAGGGCATATTCGTCCCGTTGTGCCTTGAGGCTCACTCTCGAGCCCCGACGGTAGCCGCATAGCAGCTAGTAGTATAGGCAGAATAGCATTACTTACGAAGGCGAGTAAGACTAATATGGCCATTCATGGCTTATTAGCCGTCATCAGCCAGTTGAACTCCGAGTTATTTTCTTTCCTTGGCAGTTCCAACACAGCCCCTTTCTCTGTGGACAACTCTTCGATTGAGAGCGAGGAGCATCTCGTAACCTGGCTGCATCGTCTGCTCAACCGCCAGGACGTCATCCACGCTGCCCTACGTCCTTCCAGCAGTGGTGCTGCACCGAACTCCTACTCGCAGCTCCTCCTCCTGCTGGCCCTGCTATTTCACACCAATCAACAGAGCGCCATCCGTGAACTCGTTGCCGACGTTTTGGGCGTGGATGCGCCCTGTCTGGCACGTAATATCTCCGCTTCGCGCAAGCTCTTCACTCAGAAGGTTTTCACTGAGCAGGTTAGCTTCTTTTGGAAATTTCGCATCTTTTCCGCATCACATGTACTTCCTTCCGAATTTCAGTTTAGTTGTAGTGTTTACTCTTTGTTTTGAACATTCCCGATGTCTAAGCCCTGCCTTGCTTACCTTAAAAAAAAACTAGTTTCTCCTGTCAGTATTTCTATAAAAGCCGTCTAAGCTTGCCTTCAAACCCTAAAAGGGTGATACCACCATGAAAGTCCAAAGTTGGAATTTGTGTAATCGGGAGTATTGTCTGGTATTTTTGCCTACTGTGGTTCAGTGCTCATCGCTACTTATCTCTGTTAGCTCGCTTGTGTCTAAAAACTCCTCCTCTCACAGAGGTCTTAAGGCGCTAGCTTCTGACTTGTTAAAGTAACTTACCTCCGTCTTCCGGCTTGAGAAGGCGCATTCCTTATTGCCAAGTAGGGACCGTCAGCGAAATGCTTTTTCAGTAATACTGTTCCTTCCTGTAGCCCATTGAAGTTATTGAGACTCACCGTGCATGGAACTTTGTTTCACTTTTTTCGATCTGGACCGCAGTACGCTTATGAGCCCACCACCACCCGTCCACCACGTGAAGCCCGCACATTGGATCAAATTAAAATTCGGGTCGGTTATGTGTTCGCGTTTGGAAGAGGGGCACAGGACGAGGGTTGACCATATTTTGAAAAGGACAGTTCCTCTACACGCGAGTTCCGCCTTATATAAATTCGCACCCGGTGGACTAGTATGGATTACCTAGAGACATCCGGCCACCTAAGCACATTGCCTTAATACGCGTGACTGGCTAATTTTATAAGCAGTACTTTTTCTCAAGGAGTGGTTCCATAGACATCCTTTTACTCGATCTCCGTTTGTAGTCAGCATAAGAATTTAATCCTGACTAGCCACATGAAAGAATATGCCAAAGAAAGGAAGACATGAGGCTAATTGGATTAAATTACTTTAGCTACACCCATTTGTCTGCAATTGTTTTAAATGCCGCCTTTACTTTCTTTCAGTTGATTGCTGCCCAGGCTGCCCACGTCCCCGTGACTGTCAGCCTTAACGCGCACATGGCTGGACACCTACCAATCCATTGCGTACACCAGCTGCTTAGGTCCCACACTTTTAACAAAAACCGCGTGCAAATCAAGGTACCGTTGATATCTTTTTAGTTCTTCTTTTGCCCACTCAGTGCCTTTTTGATGGCAGAATTATAGCGCGCCCGTTTTCTTTTTTTGGGTTCACAGAGCACAATCTGATAAGCTCTTGGGTATGGCAGTGGCAGAAACTAATTTACGGTCCATTATCTCTCTCTCTCTCTCTCTCTCTCTCTCTCTCTCTCCTCTCTCTCTCTCTCTCTCTCTCTCTCTCTCTCTCTCTCTCTCTCTCTCTCTCTCTCTCTCTCTCTCTCTCTCTCTCTCTCTCTCTCTCTCTCTCTCTCTCTCTCTCTCCTCTCTCTCTCTCTCTCTCTCTCTCCTCTCTCTCTCTCTCTCTCTCTCTCTCTCTCTCTCTCTCTCTCTCTCTCTCTCTCTCTCTCTCTCTCTCTCTCTCTCTCTCTCTCTGCGTATGAATTTTCGTTGTGGGAACTGCTGTGAGATATGCACGCGGCAAATAGAACTTCGATAGTGTATTCCGCCCGATAAAACATTGCCCACTTACGACGCTAGCAGGCTACGCGTTAGTCAGGCTGCACCGACTCCATGCATCCCATGAGCAATTCTACACGTGCGGGGTGTGGTTGCACGCCGAGTTGCATAACTTGTGCCGCACGAGCCACTGACGCTCAATCCCCGCATCAGATGGTCGCCGACTCGGACAGCGGAATGGCGAACGGGGGAGGTAAGAGAAAGCACATCAACTCTCTGGTGACTCCGTGCTAACGATACTTCGGCGCATTCCTCAATGTAACTGATCTGATGTGCTTCGAAACTATAACAATGTGCTAGACGTTGTGGCCAGGAAGATTGCCAACTGACGGAGCAAGCCTGTACTTCCCAGAACTGGAAGTCAGGCTGCACTGGTTCCTTCGTAGTGTGGCCTCTATGGCTTTCCCACGCACCTGAGCTCTGAGTCATCTCCGCGTAAAATTCTGGTACATTCTACAGATACCAGATCGCATATAGCATGCATAGACCGAGGAGAGATTGCGGTAGATGTTGCGCAAGTCACCGTCCTGCGCCCACCCTGTAGTGGGACGCACAGTAAAAATCGGTTTTCTTGTCAGTAGAACTGATATGATGCTATCGTTGAAATATTTGCAACCAAATATGCGCTTTGAACTTAATGGCAGTTCTATCGTTCGTTTGTCGGTGTACTTTATTGAAAATTCTCCACGCACAATCATTAGTAACCTGTTCAAAAAATTGTGTTGTCGAATCTTCAAATCCTGGTAACATCCTATCTTCCTAACTTATAGATTGGTGGTTGATACGCCAGTAAAATGTATTCCTCCCACTTAAAGTCTGAGTGTCCCGAGTTTCTATGGTGTCTCATATCGTCCTATAGTTCAAATTCTCAGAAGACTTTGAACAAAGTTTGAATTTCTTACTGGTGACGCCCTCGTAGCTTTGTTTCTTGGAGAATTTAAAGTTCACGATTCGTTTTGCAAGCGGTGGCTCAATGGCTTACATACCTAGTGTCAGCGCTCAATTTTCTGAATTTTACAACTCTGCGATGAGGCTGTTGACCGGTTAGAATGCCTTTTTCGTCAACAGAATCCCGGCTTCATAGTCGCAACTTTCATTCCATGCAAACCATGTAATAGAATCTTTAGTCAGAACCTCGAAAATACGAGTAAAACTCTTTAAACCCCATTCAAGGGCCGTGATTTTTTTATCAAAGCCTAAGCACCATTGGAGTTACATGCAAACGTTGCTCTTCAACCACACAACCGTAACAGAATATTTACCTGTTATGAGATATTTTGCAGTTTCGTACAGGTTTGATTATGCACATTACTTATTTGGGTGCTTCTATAGAACACACAGTTTTCTGTTGGAAGCATCGATGTCATGGATCTTTTTTAATCAATGGTACCCCTGTAGACAATGAAAATCTTCATTAACTATCAGAATGCAACTCTGGAGAGTTTAACTTTCTCTGTCCCTTGACTGGGAAATGTGTCATGTTTAAAGATTTTCCTTTCTAACAATTCTTTGAGTTTATGCTTTGCCGGAAATCAGAAGACAAGAGGTTTTCTTAATCTTACAACCCGACACGAGTCTAGAACTTTCGGTAGAAAACAGAAGTCCTCGTTTTACTTCATGGACCTTAGAAGTGTTTCCTTTAATAATCCTGCATTATATACGGCCAAATGTCGTCTAAGGAAACAGTAAAGAAACCTAGCTAGTATTCGATTGAGGTCTAACGTGGCCCATAGATGAAGAGGAAAATTTGCAGCGTTGCAGCAAGTATGTCCTTCGGTCACTGTACACTACGTTTTTTTAGCAGAATTATTTAACAACACCTCAGTTTACGAGTTTGAAAAGTTCCACTATTTTCTAATGAGGCATTTATATCAGTACGGGTCGTTCATTTGTCAGAAATATCCGACGTCATGTCCATTTCGTTTGCTTCCGTCTAACACTGGTTATGTCTAATGAAAATAAAAAAGCTAGGAGAATATGACCGATATTCGAATGAAAACTGGTGATCGGTGCACGCAGCACTTCAATTTAGCCTAGGTCTTCTCCAGATTTGTTCACTCAACCAACCTGCTGCCCTTTTGCTTCTACCCCCTTCCAATTATCGCTTGCACTTATTTATGCACGCAACTTTACCTCTAGGGTTGGATCTACCGACAGATTTGTGAGAGTGTCCGCCCCTTGCATCCTCTCCTGCCGGAGTTGGTGGAGGCTTATGTTGCCAGCTGCCTAAACTTTACACCCCGTGCGGGCGTAGCCATTTCCCTGCCCTTCACAGAGTCGGAATTGCTGCACCAGTTCTCTGCCCCCGTCGCTGGCCCAGCCGCCTGTATCTGCTCCCCAGCGGGACTCCCCGCGTCTGTCGCTCCTCCAGTCAGCGATAGCGACGCCCGACACGACCTGACACCGCAACTCCTCTTTCTCTACTACCTTCTCTTTATCTACGACCAGGAACTGATGACTAGGGTTGCTGAAACTGACCGTTAGTTTCTCAGCTTTTATGTCGCTTATATGTTTGGCCGGAAGTTAACACAAATTATGCAAATATCTCGAAGGTTTTTGGTTGCCATTCGACTAGCGCTGGAGTGTGCATGTGCTGTGTGCCTGAGCCGATCGATCGAAATGCGGTCTGCAACATGATACTGGGGTATCACTAGAAGTAGCTCTTCATTTTGTCCTGTTTAGGTCGATGCGAATTTTGAAACGTGTTTTCCACAGGCCTTCAATTTGTGGCCTAAACTACCGGTTGGTAAGGGAAACGGGATTTCTCGCAATGTTCATATCGACCAGTTGTGTTTTACGCAGAAATTATCAAGCATACTACGCGTGAATATGTATTGCATTAAACATTCCCCTAACCAATTATTAATAGTTTGTTATTTCAAACCCTTTGTAGCTTTGTCGCTATTTCATTTAAGAGTTTACCCTTGCTTTTATGCCATTTCATAAAATCAGGTCGTCAACAGACACAGGCCGTCTCCCTTTTCTCCGACAAATTGTGGGACGCCATTCCAGTAACGTTTCTGCTGCAGTATGCGCGGTCGCACATGTCAGACTACAGAAAGTTCTACCCACGCCTTCTTCAGTAAGCCGATTTTTGAAGAACGGGTTGTATTTACTGTTATATTTCCTTGGTACTTTTTTTTACTTAGTAGGCGTGTTTAACTCGTTTTCGATCTCGCGCCCTCTACATCGAAAGCCTGCAAACGGGCCAGTTGTCGTTTAATTTATCAACATTTTCGGACGAGGTGGATAGGAAATAGAAATACGAAAAGGTAAAATTCGAGTATTAAGGAGAACCTCGTTAGTCTTTGTTAAATGCGATTCCCGGGCATTCCAGAATGGTGCATTCTTTATATTGACTAAAGACCATTTATAGTTTTTTTTTTGCTAATTTTTGGCAGACGCAGTCTGTTGAAATCAATTTCTTATGAAAGATTAAAACTTCTAGAATGTTATGATTACCATTATTACTCTGGGTTTGGATTTAAAGTCTCATTTTTCATGGGGTAAAAATTGCGTTAACTTTGATTCTTGTTAGTCCCGTCCGTCTTGGAATTAATAGTTATACAAGTCGACCCAGTGCCGTCTCGAATGCCGGCACGATCCCTGAAAATGCAGAGTCTGCTCGGTAACCTACAGTAGGTGACGTATCTCATAAAATGTTAATCGAATTTCTGAAATTTTTTTCTCGATTTGCGAGGTTTACTTAGGTGGGATTGTAATATTGATTACCATGAAACATACTCGGAAAATATTTAAGTCATATGAGCATGAAGGCCTTAGATTTCGCTTCGTTCTGACTGCTTGAAAACTACACTGGGTAAACAGTGACTGCCGAGTTAGTATAATGTTTCATTGATTTTCGATATTCTTATGCATTTAGGTATATTGTATAGAAACGTGAACAAAGATAGGCGCTCTCGTAATCCTTTAGTAGCAACTGGCATCTGCAAATGCTAACTCGAAAAAGTGCATCTTTCGACTTTTAAAAAGTTTTCCACTATCCGACTATTTGTGAACCCGACCTGACGTTTTCCTTGTGAGAATTCGCCATCCTGTTAAAAATAACATCATATCTTATTGAATTTTGCAATCCATATGGACCGTGTTATATACCTCCGAAGGAGCATTATTAATCAAACATATACGGTCCTATTTGAATGTACACTTAAATGTCTTAAAAATCCCATTATGTCGAAGTTTTTACATGCCTAAATTTACTCATTCTTCGAGTACATGGTTGGTAGATGGCGCAATTTGTTACCAAAGGAGCATAAGAAAACATATTTTTCTTCAAGTTTTCTGTAAAATATACTTGAATTTTTAAGGACCACGAAAATTGGTGGAAAAAGTCCTACTAATTAAATAGTCACTTTTCATTGAATATAGTTGTCTTCAGGTGGCCTATCTGAAACAATTTCGGATTATTCTGAACGACAATCAGTATTACAACCCCATCCAAGTAATCCTTCTTAATGAAAAAATTCAGAATTTCGATTCGAATTTCAGGAGATATGTCACCAAATACAGTCATGAGCAGGTGGCAGATTATACTGAAATGGAATCGGGCTGTAAATGAAGAAGGCTTTCATATTTAACGTTTAAGCGCACCATGTCTCAAACGTGACTGGCCACTTATCTCGCAAATCGCCAAACTGTTAACCGGCTCGGCAATATGGTGATTGTCACCAACGTTAAAATAAAGCATCCTCCACGGCCCGCCATAACCTTGACACCCGAAGCTTATGTTTCGCAGGATTACCTAAGAACGCTTATATTAGAATTCCGGTGCTAAGGGCAGCCATTCCTCTACAAAGCTAATCCATTCAACCACTATCTGACGGCCCGATGTATCTTTTGCTTGTTCTGATCTAGCCTTCCGAGCCACCAGAGGAGCAAAATGCTGTACACTAGTGACTAAAACGGCTATATATGACTCAAAATACACATGTTTGCCTTTAGCCCGTCAGTTTATTTCTGACATTCCGACAAACCAGCCAGACATTTGTTTTCTTTTACTCTGCAACCTTTTAATTTTTCCCCGTTTTGATGCAAGTCCTTTGACCTCTCCGCAACTGCTTATCCTGATCCAAAATAATGGTTTAACTTTATTTTGTTTTTAACACTTCGAAAATGCGTTTTTGCAAGGCTAGTTACAAATCACCTTCCACACTTGACGGTTGGGGAGCTGATGATTCAGGATGAACTGCTCTTGGATCCCTTCTGGCAGTCTACCTACACAGCTTCTCCTCGGCAGTTCGCTAACCCCTCCGGCTCGGACACTTTCAGCCTTCTCGATATCTCCGGCCCACCAGCCACGACCTCCAGTATGAGCCCAGCCCTCCCATCGCCGACAAATCTCGCCGCAGGTAGGCAGGAAAGCCTGTAATTTTTGCCTCCTCAAACTTAGGACACTTTACAGGGTGCTAGTTTCACTGTTTACAGCAATTTCATGTCCGGCCCCCTCTCCAATCCAATAACGCCTTCTAGCACGACACATTCAAAGCCTGATACCGGCAAGTTTCATTTCTATTTCCGCTCCCCAACACTGAGCCTCCGGCTGGCTTATTGCCTTTCGAAGATTTTGTTCACTTGAACCCTGCCGCCGACTTTCAGGGCTTGACGACCGAGCATTCTTTTCGTAATACAATTCCTCCTCACTTCTGTTATCTGGGTCCGAAAAGGTTAAAATTTACGACTACAATTGCGAGAAAGCCTACTCCAAAATATACGTGCTTGTTAACTTTTATTAAGCGTAAGGATTACAGGGTAGTACAGCACATGAACCACATAAAGCAATCACATCCGAAGTCAATTAGAATTGGGCATGGTAATATTTACTTGATGATCTTTGTTTAGCATACGTTTCTTCATCATTATAAGTGCGCTGCATGTCCAAAGAAATGTCAGAGGGCAGTCTAGATAACTCGGATAGTCTTTGTGGTTCTATAGTAATAAACCGTAACATTAACATAGCACAGTGCCGCAATAAAGGAACAGTAGAAGATCGGGATACGAACCTACAGTAGATTGCCTAACTCATGAAATGTCTATTTAAGAATTTGCAGTAGTAGTAGGGCAGGCATTTTAAGGTGTTAGTTATGTTTGTTATATTGTATTGATGCACAAAAAGCTATTTAATAATAAAGAGTTCACTTCAGATCGGTTTATTGATGGGAAAACGGGGCGATAAGGGGGAAAATCCGACGTTTCTTTCTATTCAGGGCCTTTCCTACGCTATTTAAAGCTACAAATCAAAGCATTTGTTTTTGTGCACAGTACTATGAATGAACATTAATATAAGCCGGAAAAATTTGGAATATATCCCTTCAGAGAACGGAAAGTTTTGTTTTGTTTTCACGAAAATCAGGTGAATGCAAGTTTGACAGCTTATATTGTTTTCGGAAAAATGATGACATATTTAGTTTAAAAAATAAAGTTTTGGAAATTTATGTCGTTTTTTTACCAAAAACGCTGTAATAAACTTTTGTCCATGTGCTTTGTTTTACCACGCCGATAATAAGAACCTTAAAGGCGCATATATACGAGACGCGATGACACGCAGCCACTTTTCGCTGTCACGGCGTACGCAAAGCCTGTTAAGACAATTTCGGTCTGCAGTTGACTATAAATGACAAAGGCAACTTGAAACGGAAGGGGCAGAAGATTGACATTTTATCGCAAACTTTTAATATATATTCGGACACTCTCTTGTGCGTTTGAAATCTTAGAACTAAACAGAGAAGTAAGCAAATATCTATAAAAACGCTCCAATAGAAATAGAGAAGCGAGTTCTTTAATTTTTAGCAGAAATTGTATCTCTACTTTTCAGCGAAGTCGAAATACCGGTCAAGCGTTCCTA
This sequence comes from Schistocephalus solidus, assembly GCA_017591395.1. Lineage (NCBI taxonomy): Eukaryota > Metazoa > Platyhelminthes > Cestoda > Diphyllobothriidea > Diphyllobothriidae > Schistocephalus > Schistocephalus solidus. The sequence goes on along the minus strand of WEDG01002571.1, from coordinate 55,806 downwards.
GTTTTTGCTTGGAAAAACGTTAAGTACGCAGACATTCCGGAGCGAAAAATCTAATTAAAGCGTTTTTTTTAAAAATGTAACTTTTTTTAGAAAGTTTTTTAACTAATTAAGGCATATATTTTCCCGGCTTTTGTTGTGGACGTTCATTTTTCTCTGGAGCGAGTTTTCATGTTTGAGTGCGTTCATACTATGACCCAGCCGACCATCTGCATTAGAAAAATCTCCAAAAAGTCACTACTTCGGTAAATGCTCATAAGAAATATCTTATTTTGAAGGTTTTACCGAACACATCGAACTTAATCTACATTTATGGGCAGTCGACTGAAGTCACTGAAAATCGTTAAGTATTCACCACATTTTCAAAGACGATCTGAAACTCATCATAATAAAAAACCCAAAATATTTATCAGAAAATTGAGCAATAGAACATTTATTGTTATTTGTACAAAATGGTACGTTTACGATTGCACCTGACGATTCTATTTAAATTTATTAGTCAGTGACCGGCCTGTGAACATGTAACCTTACGAAATATTATATTCCTGTGACGTCCCTATCGGCGCGATCAAGCGAAAATCTGCTTGCCTTGGTCAAATGCATATAAGAAAATTTACAAATGGAAGAAAAACTGCCAATTCTTGTGAAACGGTGTTGGAATATACACTCGCATGTTAGGCTGCTTGATGACGGCCATACTTTACGTTGCGCTTAATCTAGATAAATATGTATGTTCAAAAATCTGAAAAAGATTTTTTTCAAAAGTAATTTTACTTTTGCTGCTTTATTCACTCGTTTATTTTGCATGTACAGGCTTCCTATACAGTTAAAACTTCAGTTTACTTAACTAGATCGATGTTCGCCTTTTCTTAATTTGTACCTTTTCTAAAAAATTACTATTTCTAGACAATTTTATATTAATCTGTAAACCACAATAAGCCTTATTTTTCCTAACGATCGATTCTTTATTGATGTAATAGTTTGGGGGACGCAGCGTGCGCTGATTTCGCGTAACGGGCCGTAACTCATGAAATCTTATGGATCGGAATTTTTCGTTCTCTGGATTCTGTAGTTGGTCCAGTAGGCAAACAATCACTCCCAACTTTTTAAATACCGAAACTGTAGCCAAGGACTGCTTAAGCACTCGTGCCGATGCATTTCGTCAATCAAGGATCTTAGAATTGGTCAGCTCCTTTACGTGCAGACCTGCAGCTGTCTGACTGGTAGTTTGCGCCTTTTACCCTTCTGTTTTCCCCTTCATTACAGATTGTGTTTGATTCTGATGTATGACTGCAATGTTAGTTATCCATGTGAAGCATCGGCTTCATTCCCTCAATGTTCTCGCATTTATCGTCCTGAAGCCACAAGTTAACGTCCAGGCGACAGCGGATAAGTTTCTGGTCTCTGTAAACAGGCAGTATACCGGCCTGTGTGTGCCACCGAGCTCCGCATTCCTCTGTCACGATCCACAAGGAACCACATGCGAATCCACCCACAAGAGGCATTTTTGTTTCCTGAGGGTTGTTGCTTTTCGTTCGCTAGCGTTCCGAAGTCCTATAATGCTCCCTTTTGTTATTGCCTGATAGCCCTTGACACTGTCATCGCTTCTGACGCGGAAACGAGAACAGTTGCGGTCAGGCGAGTGATATTTATGCTGCATCGACTTTACGCAGCAACTAGGACCAGAAACCTTTCCTCGACGTCCTCTTCCTCAGACGGTCCTCTCTCCTCCTCCCTCTACTTCCGCCTCTTGCTGCCCTACGTAGACTGCCTGACCACAAAGATGCCCCTCGCCCTGCTCCAGGACGCTAGCATTTGTGGAAATCGACGCTTTGGTCGAATCTGTTGCTCCCTTTGGCGCAGTCTGCACACCGTAATGCCTCAGCGGTAAATCTATCTTCAGGCCCTTTTTACCTATCCAATAGTCGATTCCAAAAGTTGTCTGGAGTACACTAGTGTTTGCCAGACACCCCGTCCCCCGGTCCTGTGAGTATCTGAGTGAAAATGTTGAAGAGAAGTGAGTAATTCGTTCGCTGTAGACTATGTCCTTGTCCGCTGTCGGGCCAACTGTGGGCCGCAATAACTCTCAGGCGTACTGCGAGGCAATTCGAGCGTTAGCCACCGGCCCCGCATGTAGTTGCCGCTGTCTGGCTCCTTTAATTTTTTTTAAATGGTGGGGCTGGTTGGGTGGTTATTTGAAGTCTCAGTACACAACGATAAGAAATTTCTCCACTGAGCATACCATAAGTTAAGAAAGCATGCAGGACACTATCCTATTTTACTCATTTTTTCAAAATGCTCATTCGTGTCCTTTTAGTTTTGACCGAACTGCGACCTTTTCTACAGCCTATTCGCTTAGTAATTAAATTTCGAACCAATTAACTAAGGGCATGAGAAAAGGTGTTCACCTGGTTTATTATCTGAGGTTGTTTAAATTTAAAACAAAGTGAGTTATTGCGGGCTTAAGATGCTGACTTAGCTTTTCAAATTACTTTGTTCTTTTCTCCCCACTTTTCTCCAAGTTTGGGCGTTCTGACAATTGGCGCCTTAACTCCTCCGCAAACGAAAATCGTCAACGCGCCAATTCCGGGTTTTATAGCGCCGGAAACGCTAACTAGACGTGACCTCCTTACAGACCCTGTCGAAAGGATCGTCATGGGAGTGGACAGGCGTGTTTACAGGTAGGTTAATTATGCTTGCGTACATAGTTTGCCTTTGTTGGTTACACCTATATTGACATTTTCAGTATATTTTTCGCAACCAAAAGAGTCATTAAAATTATTCAAAAATATTCACAAACTTCTGAGTATGATATGCCTAGATAAAGACGCTTAACCAAACGAAGTGATTTAAGCTCACATTTTAACTATGCGGCAATGGTAACTGAGTCTGCATGACATTGAGCATTCGCGTTCAGTGTGGAATTGACGGTTTCTGTATGACCCCATTGTACGTGTTGATTAGAGGCAAATGTTCGAATTGCAAGTGTATATGCAAGTAGAGAGGTAGAAAACTTTTTGATAATCGGAAATATTTGTTTAATTTTCTGGGCCCTCGAGCTGGTGCAGGTGTCCATCTCCAGAGATAATAGCAGGCCCAGAACAAGCGACAAATACCTTGAGGTGAATGTCAGCATCAGCTCGATACATCTTATCTCATCTGAGGCCAAGGTTTCAATTAATTATCGGCTTGTATATTTCCCGGCATGGGCTGCACAGCTAAACTGATCCGTTTCGAAGGTGTGGACAGCCACTTCTTAAACTGGAGAAGACTCTAACACCTATCTGAAGGTACCGAGTCACAATAGACCTCGTTGCAAGGACTGAATCTGTGTCAAGAAATGGGTCACAAGTTTAACCGCGCAGGCGCAAAAATAATCGCTAAAGCCAGAAGCAAGACAAGCCGAGAATTGGCTGAAGCCTGCATCGCCCATGAGAACTCAGTCAATCAATTATTCGATCTGACGCCGGCATACAGAGCCCTACGCAGTCACCTCCGAACCGGCGTTACTGATGTTTGATTGGTTCCTACTCCCTATAAATGTTGCTTTTTTTGTCGCCGCTTTTATCTCTGACGCTGGCTTCCAGTAAGAGGTCGAACGCATAGATGGATAATGACATGATTCCGGCGAGTGAACAGCCTTTGTCTTGGTTACTGTTAAGAATTCGGGAATTAAATAAAGCCATCACTTGAAAAGGCAGAACAAATAATTCGCGGTCTTCCCTTAGACCCAGAAAAGTAATTAAATGCCATACGATAACCAATCGAAAAAATTCTGCACCCAGTTAGGAAAATAACCTAGACAGCTTAAGACTGAATCTCTTTGCACTAATTAAATCAGAGAGTCGAATTAGGCCTTACGTTCAGTCACCCTTACGACTCCGAGCATGGACACTGGACGCTACCGCACATTTATCGCCGTGATTTAAACACTAAGAGTACCCGTAAATCAGCAAGGCCATAAGTCAAATGGGTCAATAATGTTGCCCAAACGATTTTCGTACCAACCTGTGGAACACACGGTGGACATCGTCGAATGCGAAGGTCGAACTGGCATCAAACCGACCCAACCTGCGAGGGCTCTGCATCCTCTTGACAACGTCACTTCTGTTTAATCACAAAACGAATTGCGCGAAGTTGGACTTATTTGGTGGCATCCCCGATTTTCATAGGAGCTATGTTCTTTTGTCATCTCTGTTTAACCACGCGGTATATCAGTTTGACAGTCGTAGTCCGACGATGTCCATCCTATGCTCCGCAGCAAGTTGTTGCAGGGACGGTGACTTTCGCTGTGTTATAGTGAGGACAGACTTGCGCTGCATCTACCTCACTCTGTTCCACCCCACAGAGGTCCGATGTCAATACAGATTCAAGAAGACGGGCGATGGCGTAGGCCACGCAGTGTGGTCCACCACAAACAAGGACACACCGTAATAAAAGGGGGCGGCTTGGATCCCACCTGAGCGGGAATGCCATAAATACCACATTATGAAGGAGCCATTGCAGTCGGCCTCTCAGTCCGAGGGACCGATTTATCCCATCAGTTTGCAGCCTTCCAGGCCACAGATTTTCGAGTACCGTGATAGCTTCAAGCGCGTTTGCTTGTTTATATTGTGGAAAATGCAGTGGCTGACAGGGCTGGCAAACCCGTCTGCACGTACCACAGCACGAACTTGCTACCTTGACACTCACACCGAAGCACTTGGTATACTGGGTTCTTCATAAACTGACACTGTCAAACTGTTACAATATGTCGTATTACTTGCGTTTTAAATCGTGTCTCTTCTGATGACGTTGCGTAGCTGGCGAGCTTTACTTTTACCTACTTTTTACACTACTCCTGGTTGCTGGTCAGCTTCCTTGGAGGTCAGACGGACAGTCGTTTGGTTTGCGTGTGACTCAGATTGAATAAAAGGGCTATAAGGATAGTGGATCTGCCGTCTACGTCTACTCTTCATGCCCGAAGTCTCTTTTCATGCATTGATGCATGCTGTGTTTGTTGCGTCTGAGGTTGGTAGCGGTTGAAGGAAACTTGAAGCGGGATTCGGCCAGTAGAAGTTACCACATCCACCTCTCGTGGACAATGTTTTTCTATCAGTACTAATATGGTCCAATCAGCCAGCTTTAGCGTAACGTCCCACATCATACAGCCCAGCAGCGATTTCTTGGAGCCTTTTTAGAGGGCAGTCTTGGGTGTTCATAGTTTAGGCAGTCTCTGTGATTCCTGACCGTGCATTCAGTCCCGTGTCTATGTCCATCGCTATCCACCTGGCCAGTAAAGACTTTCAACGCCTCGTACTATCTCTGTGCAAATTTCCGGTTCGCTCAAACCTTAACTTGCAAGTGCCAGCCACTCCCATTTTCTCGTTTCGGCTTCTCAGCAGAATATTCTGCATACCTTCCGGAAAGGCAGCGCCAGTCACCACCCCCTGTTACGAACTTCCGCTTGATTTTCTAAACCACGTCAGGCTCTGCTACATGTACCTCACAGCACTGTCAACCGATTAATTGATTACTGCAGGTGTCCGCCAGTGCTGCACATTGTTCTGCGCATCCTGGAATGCAATCTTCTGGCCTCTCGTTCATTCTGGGCCCACCGAGTTGCCGATCGCCACTTCCCTACTCCACCTCCCTCCGCTTTAACTGACACAGGCATTATTACCGTCCCACCGCCAGTGCAGTCCTCGCCACCCTCTTTGTTGCCAATCACCTCTCCGACTACGACTACCGCTGATGCGTTGCCGACGCTCTCTGCGCAATGTATCTCAGCGAGCGCACTCTCAGCTAAGGATCTCACCAAGGGATTGAAACGTAAAAAGTCGTCCTCCTCCTCCTCCTCAACCCCCAATTTGGGTGATTCACTCCCGGTAAAGGTATCCACTGCTGGATTAGATTGCGCTGTGCCTGCTACTGCTGGTGTGTCTCAGAGCCCGCTGCCGCAGCTCCCGCAGCGATCGGTACCGCCACCACTTAGTGAAACAAGTGATCCCCTACGTCGCTCCTCATTTTCCCGGGCGGGCACCCCACAGCCTCCGCAGACTAAACAACCAGTTGCGCTCGTTGCCTCAGATGAGGAGTGCGACCGACTCCGAGCAGCTCTGGTTCTCAGCCAGGATGCTACCGTAGTCCAGCTCCTCCTCGAATTCTGCTTGCCCATTGAAGAGGAGAAGGTGAGTTGCTGCCAGTTGTTTTTACCCCGAAGGCGAGTTGCCGAATTTCGTTTCCCAACAAATATGTGCAATTATTATGTCTCTTTGTGCGCATATTCTTGTTACTTTTCAGTTGAATGCACGATCATCGCTTTTGATTTTTTTAGCCATTAATCTTGATTTGAAAAGCATGTCCTCCCAATGCTCTTTCCAGTTGCAATGTTCTGGTCGGTTGGGGTAATCTAAGAACTATGTTCACTAATTTTATCACCTTAATAGATTAGAAGCCCCAAGTGTATTTTGTATTTCGAACTTTCGGTGATAAAACCTTCGAGGGATTTCTCTAAGTTTCAATGCATTAGCAACGATTAAAATACTAATTTTTGAGCAGCATTATCGACCCGTTTGCTTTATGGCCTTGCTGATTTACGGGTACTCTTAGTGTTTAAATCGCGGCGATAAATGTGCGGTAGCGTCCCGTGTCCATGATCGGAGTCGTAAGGGTGACTGAACGTAAGGCCTAATTCGACTCTCTGATTTAATTATTGCAAAGAGATTCGATCTTAAGCTGTCTAGATTATTTTCCTAACTGGGTGCAGAATTTTTTCGATTGGTTATCGTATGGCATTTAATTACTTTTCGGGGTCTAAGGGAAGACCGCGAATTTTTTGTTCTGCCTTTTCAAGTGATGGCATTATTTAATTCCTGACTTCTGAACAGTAACCAAGATAAAGGCTGTTCGCTCACCGGAATCCTGTCATTATCCATCTATTCTTTCGACCTCTTACTGGAGTCCAGCGTCGGAGATAAAAGCGGCGACAAAAAGCAACATTTATAGGGAGTAGGAACCAATCAAACATCAGTAACGCCGGTCCGGAGGTGACTGCGTAAGGCTCTGTATGCCGGCGTCAGATCGAATAAATGATTGACTGAGTTCTCATGGGCGATGCAGGCTTCAGTCAATTCTCGGTTTGTCTTGCTTCTGGCTTTAGCGATTATTTTTGCGCCTGCGCGGTTAAACTTGTGCCCCTTTTCATATGTATACGCAGCCACTTGGGATAATCTATCTCATGATTCCAGCTAGCGAACTGTATTTTTCTTCTTTTTTGTCGTCGTCGTCGTCGTCTTCGTTTCTTTCTTTACTTATGCATACGCTTGGATTGCGAATATTCGCCTCCACTCTTGAGTAATCAAGTTGTTTGCATAACTTATAGTGAACCTGCAGTTTTCCATCAGCCGAGATTCCGTGTAAAGGAAAGATTGTTTTATTCTTAGGCTAACTTTATAGGTAGTCCAAGGGGATTGATCGCCTCGCTTCTGTTATCGTCAATTGCTTGTTCCTTTGATCGTAGATCTGCTGGAACATTGGAAATAGCATGTTCTTTTACACGCAACCGATAGAGTCAGGTATATGAAGCAGTAAATTATGAATACTTATCATGTCCACGCTCTGTATTCTGCAACATTTTTCGCTATAGGAATCGAAGTCGGAGATCACGGAGCTTCGTGAGGTGCAGAATATAATTTGCACCTTCATCCACTATCTGTTTATTGCGGAACCTAGCCTGGCAAATGTTGTCTTCTGGCAGGTGAGTAGGTTGTTCACTGTGTTCTTACTTGAATTTATACGCGTTTTTCATGGATTTTTTACCCACTGCTAGCCAGTGCCTTATATTTTTCACACTGGAAGACCTTTTCTTATAGTCAGCTTAATTTAGTTTTCTCCAAAACCTACATTGCTAATTGTCAGACCTCCTGGTACTGTGGAGTTGATAGTTTTAAAGGCTACACCGTCTTTCCTCTGAGGCTGCCATTATTCGTTTCAATGCTCCACACGTTATGTTTTTCGCTACCCGGAAGTCGAGCCCTTGTTCAACGACTTCAAACCATCTCATTCTCTACTTGTTTCTCTCTAAATACAGACCTATCCACGATCGATCATTCCAGTTGCCGTGCGTTCAATCCCCTCAATACATATATGCATGGATAGCGTTATCGACGTCTTCAGATTGAGCGGGAACTTTGAGTCCATGGTGGGTTTACCAGTCTCTTTTCCCTCGCATCGTTTCCTTAGTAAACAATCTGTGATTACCGAAGCTTTTTCTGTTCATGCACCCCACACATCCACTAGCCTCTATTTGTAAGGCACCTGTTTACAGTGTACCTGACTATGTACGACATCGGACGCACGTCAGGTCCTTTTAACCCTTCCTTCTATGATCGGTATCCTTCCTAATTTGTTACTTTTCGGCAAGATTTCGCTCCACGTCAGTCATATTCGGCATATCCAACCATAACACACGGGCCATGAACCACTGACTGTCTGGAAATCAGGCAGACAGTGGTGGTGCGGGGTTGCCCGGTAAAGGGTTTGTTTTTCTGTCAAGAAAATGAAGGCGCGATCACCGGGCCGGTAGGTTTATTAGTCTGAGCTTTCGACCTCGAACAGATGTTCATCATCAGAGACTGTTGGAATGCAACGTGTGAAAAATTATGCAGCCGTACCGTGGGGGTAGAAGGTGGTAGAAACCTTCGTCTTCTTTTCAATAAGAAGCTGGGATACGCATATTCGCTTCCATTCTTTTGGTTTACTGTTATTTCTAGGTTCAAAGTTGAAAGCCTCCATCCACCCCCTGTGATACAAGTGTAAGGTTCCATGTTTGTCCCGGCCAGCAGCTGGTGTAGCCAACATTCATGATGGGAAAAATGGCTATTTCGTAATACGGCTTTCACCTCTGGTCTTCACTCTATCGACATCCGTCCAAGGCATAAGATTTGGGGCTGCTTATTCGTCAAACACCAGAGCCTGTTTATTTCACGGCTAGTCTTCACTGCTTGGCCTTCCTAACTAGGACATGCTAGGTTATCGAATATCCTGTCCCTGGTTACCGATAGGTTAAATCTATCTTAAGTTAACAAACTCCTACCCTCTCTCTGCGTACTACCTTTCATCTCATCTGTTCTCGTTCGCCAACAGTAACCCTCCAAGAGACCACTTCAGCTCAACTAGCTTCGTGGTAGTTAACTTTATTATATGCCGTTTGATTTTGTTTGGTCTCGATCGATGGCATATGCTCATGTTACGTCCGTTTTTATAAGCCATGTCACGCATATACTCCATCTTTTCAGTTACTACTTGAAAACTAAATTGATATGTTTTTTTTCTCCGATTTATCGTTATGCCACAGATTTCTGCCTTTACGTTATTCTTGTCCATCTTTTATAGGTTTTCTGTCTCGATTTCGTATCCCATCTGGCTCTTCACTACAATATTAGAGCACTACTTGACCGAACTGCCTACCTCATCGAAGGAATGCATCAAATCTTCACGAGTAAGTCGGCTGCTGCGCTATTTCTGTGATCACGGTCTCCCTAAATTTTGGCCCGTAACCGATCATTTCCTCTTAACGCTATGCCATATCTTTTTCAACGTAAGTCTACGCTCATTTAAAGTTGCAATACTCAGACCCTCCGCCTGGAGTTTGCGTCTTTGCATGCTCAGCCGAGCAGAGGAATGATCGCTTGAATGCACAGCCTACACGAAGCCTTTATCCCCATCCCTTGCTCACAGCGATGTGACTTTGCTCTCGGAGGCAATTCCGACTCGCAATGCACACATAGGCTAATGTCAAATCCATCCTCGGACCTGTTCCACATCTTCAAGTGGAAAAATAAGTCGGTAGGTGGTTTGTGATCGATGAACAGGTTCGTACTTTGCTTTAAAAAGAAGGATGAGGGCGATTATATTCGAATTCAAGGCACACTTTCATTAGCCATAATAGTTTCGCGGTACACTGAGAGTAGTGACAGTATAACTGCGTTCTCATCCTGACTGATAGCCAGGCTGCGGTGGCTCCCTCTCACAGTAACCTTTATGGCAACCTCCCTCGTCGAGAGTTCCAAAACTCTGTCTTGACACCGGGCTCAGGTGGGGGAAGAGGAGAGAGTGCGGTAGCTGCAGCGCAAGGCTACTATCACTTAAAACTAATTCACGCGCAAGTCACCGTCCCTGCTCCACCCTTCCATGGAGCATACGGTGGACATCGTCGGACTACGACGGTCGAACTATCGTGTGTGGGGGGGAGTGGGCAAGAAGATTGTGACGCACGTAAATTTGTCTTTGACCATGTCGACCCCTGTGCTCCACATTTATCTTCAGTAGTCAACTTACGAAGGTAGTGGTTTGTCCGCTCACGCGCTTCTTCAGTCATTGTGATTTTGCCTTGCTATTGTGGAGTGCTATGTGTGTGAAGCTTCACCGACAGATTCACGCGCAAGTTTAACAGTGTGCCATCGGTGTAACGGTTGTTCTCATCAAGCTCAATATACAAAATTCCGTCATCGCTTAGATTGGTACTTTGTGTTGCCTCACCTCCTGCCTCTGTCGCGATACTCCTACGTATGGTCATGGTAGCAGCGGTTACTGCGGTCCTGCTGAGTCTGTCGTTCCATTGATGTGTATGAGAATTTGAAAGAATGGTGTAGGTTCTGCAGCATAGACTATAATTCGAGAAACCTTTAATGATGCAAAAATTGGGGGAATAACTTCACCTTAAGACAATGTTCACCAACTTAGCAGAAATACTCATATGAGTCTGCATTGTTTTCGTCTGGTAATACTTTATAAAAAGATTCATTCACCCAAAAGGCTGTAGCCGTGGTGGAGAAGTGGAGTTTTCCAGATGTGACTTAAAGCCTAGCCGCTTTGATTACGGTATTGTTTGTTAAACTGCACAATCACTTGCTTACAATGTGCACATCGCGATATTTTAGACATAGTCAGTGTTGAGGAGCTTCCACCACTGCTATTGGCCTGTCTACCTCCATTCTGTCGCATCGCCTGTGCCTTCCCCAGCCTCAGCCCGCGCATCGCCACAATCATGCTGACCAGCCTCTCGATGATAGTTAACGCCGCGGCTGCGGTCACAAAAGACCACGAACGCATGGCAGCGTGTCTTCTGCAGAGTCTCCGGAAACCTTATCGTCCGCCAGTTGATTCAGGTGTGTCACCCCCCTCTCTACTTTTCGTCATTCCCGTCCTATTTTTTGCGTCCGCCTTCACTTCCCTCCTACTTCACGTCTGCTCATTTTCTGCTCCTTCTTTCCCTTTGTCCTTATTCTCTTCTTTTCATCTCCTCCAACCTGGTACCATTATTTTGTCTTGTTTTAATGCCTCCTTCCCATCGACCTATTCTTCTCGTTCTTGTAGTTACGTAACGTTTTTCGTAAGGGCCCTACCTTTTCGGCCCGTTCGTGCATTTTCTCGTCTGTTTCTAATGTCAAAATGTTCGGATTTTTAACTTATGCAAGCAGTGGTGGAACTACCATTTGGTTTCATAAGTTAGTTAAGGATGGGTCGGAAGTGCATACCAGACCTAAACAGGTACACCCTCTGTGCAGTTTTGTTTACCATTCCGACAGCGGCCGACTTCATAGTTTTCTAGATGGCGAGTCCTTTTGGCACCAACTGCGAGTCGAGATCATTAGCCGACCTGTCTACACCCAAAAACCAGCGGATGCCAAACCCGCTAAACATCAACTTTGATATTTCAAGTATGGCTTCACTTAGTTGAACCTGAAACTCCGGTTAACAAGGGGAGTGAAATGGCCGTTTCAGTCCCCTTTTCGGTAATATTTTTCTATCTGTACTATTAGCCGATATACGTAATTGTGTTGTAAGTAGCACTACGAAACATGGGAATGTCTTTGAGAAATTTCCATCGTACCGACTTTGCACTCCCCTCCGCTGAAGCACCGCAGATCACAAAGGTCTGATTTTTCACAAAATCGAACTCCACATTTTGTGCGTCTGATCCGAGTTTGCAGCACGTGAGCCCGTAATTCAAGTAGCAAAAACAATAATTAAGGCTTTCTTTGTCTGGCTGACTCGAATTCGAGTCTCCTGGTACCTGCCAGGGGTCGAGATAGAACTGTCTGAATACGGCACTTGCACCAGAAATGATCGCTCTAGCCCACCCCCCCCCCCCTATGATAGCTGTGCGATTCTTCTATCTCCCTCCGCTTTTTTTCCAATTGCACAAATTCTATAGATGCCGAAACGATGAACGTGTTGGAAGAGGCAGATGACTGCCCAGATTTGTCCGAAATGAACATCTCCGATCAGTTTACACTGGCCTGCACCAGAACACTGCGCATGTTTGACAGGATGGTCACCCTTGCCTGTGCACAGAGGCGACTGTACGGGGAACCCCAAGCAGATTTCATTGTATGACTTATTTTCTGAATAAACTCTCAAAAAGTAAAAATTGCCACGCTCTTCGACCTTTCTGCTATTTTAATTCCTAAAAATTCGGAAGATTTCTTCTGTTTGTTGTCACCCTATCAAAGTCGTCTGGAGAACACGACATAAATACCGAGGAGAATTGAGGCTTCATCACTTTTGACCGGAGACCGCTCTCTGACACTTCCTCCAGCCATCGCCATTCCTTCTCCTACGGACCTCCCAAAGATCTCCCACGGACAGCCAATCCCACCGGAGGTGCCAAAAATGTAATGGGCCCTTATTAGATACGCAACGAATCCAAATCAATGACACCTAAGTAAGAACAAGACAGTTGGCAAGGTGAAGAGTTTATGGATTATTTGTAGCTAGAAATTGGTATTCTATTGGGGCTTGTTCCTGCGAGGATCCTTTGGTGGGGATTGGCTGTCCTGGGGAGGTCCGTAGGAGAAGGAATGGCGATGGCTGGAGGAAGCGTCAGAGAGCGGTTTCCGGTCCAAAGTGATGAGCCTCAATTCTCCTCGGTATTTATGTCGTGTTCTCCAGACGATTTGATAGGTTTACATAGAATAGACCAATGGGTATGCGTAAATCATACATTGTATATCGAAAAGAGCCAATAGGATTATCAGTACAGTTTTTATGGACTTCCGGGCTTGATTGGTAGTTACGACGGTGTTGGTTTCTGGCGCTAGTAATCTGAGCTACTAGATAAAATTGAGAAACTTTGATTACATCTTTGCATTGCCCCCTCCTACGTAAAGTTGTCGCTGTCCTCAGCGAGCTCAATGTCATCTCGCAAACGTACGGGGTCCCTTGAATTTTGAAGGTTATAAGTCATTATGGTTTCTTCTCCACCTTCGGGTGGGATTTCAACCCACCTCTCGACCCCCTCATGATCTACGTAACGCACTGCATCGCCTGGGTGTTCTGCTCTGCGGGTATCTTCCGTTGGCCTTTCCCCCAGTTTAAGTCGATTAAAGTGAACCGTGAATTCAGAGGTGAAAGGTCGATTTCGATCTTGAATGACGCAGGTCGTATCAGAGAGCATTCTGGTGACGGTATATGGCCCTGACCAGTCCATTACTAACTTACTCAGTAATCCCTGGGGATTCACATGTTCCCTGAGTCACACAACATCACCGACATCATATGGACACCCATGTGCCAGCCTGTCATAGTGTTCCTTTTGGTGCCTTTGGGCTCCTTGTAAGTGTATCCGTGCTTCCTCAGTGGCTATACGCATTTTCTTGTGGAGTGCAGCGACGTAAGAACCAACCGGTATTTTGATTATTCTCAAGAGGTACCTGTAGATCCTCTGGTTTCGCATTTCACGACCACAGGTGAGTGCGAAAGGCGTCTGCTGTGTCGACGAGTGAATCGTGGAGCGGTATGCAAGCATGCATGCTGGCAACGCATCATCCCACGTGAAGGGAGCCTGACGATCTACAAAAGCCTTTAGTAAACCAATTAGCGTCCTATTCGTCCGCTCCACTTGACCGTTACCTTGCGGATGGTAAGCCGTGGTGCGCGTCTTATTGACCTTTAAGTATTTACACAGACTGTGAAGAACCGCGTTTTCAAACGAGGACCCTCGATCCGAATGGATCTGTTCTGGTGCGCCCCATCTACATACCCAATTGTTAAAGATGGCCTGGGCAACAGTTTCAGCCGACATGTTGGGAAGGGGTTCCGCTTCAGCCATTTTGGTAAAGAAATCAACCATCACTAGAATATATCGGTTGCCCCGAACTGATGGCGGTAGTGGTCCAACTAAGTCAACGCCCACACGTTCGTTGGGGTATCCCGTCAGAATTGGCTGAAGAGCAGCCCTATTCAGCTGTCGTGGCGGTTTGATCTGATTGCACAGGGTGCAATACCGAATAAAGTTCCACACTGACCGCTTCAAGTTAGGCCAGTAGTATCGGCGCCTAAGGGCCCACTCGGTCTTATGGATGCCCACGTGCCCCAATTGTGTGTGGATTCTATTAAGAACCTCGTCTACCATGGATAATGGTAGAAGAATACGTCGCGGGTATTGTTCGCCATCCCGATAGAACAAAACGTCATTATCCATAAAGAGTTTGTCCCACACCGTGTGCAAGCAACGCGTCTCATAGCTATGGCCTCTCAGTTCAACTGCACTAAGTGGTCGAGAACCACTTAACTTCCTATGGTATATCGGGCCAATATGAGGGATCCCCTTGCTGAGCTTGCGCCCAAAGACGGCTTTGGTCGTCTTGTAGTGACACGGTACTAATGTTAATGTCTGTACATGATGGACATTCGCCGTGGGGACGGTAGGGCTTCCGAGAGAGAGCATCAGCATTATTGTGCTGACGTCCTGGACGGTATATGCACTCGAACTCATACCCGGCTAGTCTCTCTTGCCACCTAGCAACCTGTCCTTCAGCGTTCTTAAAGTTCTGCAACCAGGTCAGAGAGCTATGATCCGTGCGCACGATGAAAGGCCGGTATTGGAGGTATGGCCGGCATTCCTCCACGAAGTGGGTGAGTGCGAGCATCTCTCTTCTGGTCACGCAGTAACGGCGTTCTGCCTTTGTCAGGGATCGGCTTAGATACTGAATGACGCCTTCTGTACCATCTGGTTGTTGCTGGGAGAGGACGGCGCCTATGGCAGTGTCACTAGCATCGGTATCTAGAATAAATTTCCTAGCGTCATTGCTTATGTCAGGAAAAACTAAAATCGGAGTGGTGCACAACTTATCCTTCAACGTCTGGAAGCTACTAGTACAACCAGCAGTCCACTTAAATTGTACATCTTTCTGGGTCAGCTTGTGAAGTGGACCGGCTATGTGAGCATAGTCTTTGATAAATCTTCTATAGTAAGAAGCCAGTCCTAGAAAACTGCGGACTTCAGTTACGTCCATAGGGGTGGGCCACTCACGGATTTGCCTCACTTTATCCTCGTCCGTTTCTATGCCAGAGGCCGAGACTACATGCCCTAAAAACTTGACACGAGGTCTAATAAAAACACACTTACAGGGCTTAAGGGTGAGACCAGCCTGTCGGAGACTGGCAAACACGGCTCGGACATTGCTAATATGACTGTCAAAATCCTTACCAAGAACAATTATGTCATCCATATAAACTAGGCATGACTTGGGAATGAGTTGAGCCAGGACTTGATTCATCAGCCGTTGAAAAGTACTTGGAGCATTAGCTAGGCCAAAAGGCATTGTCTCAAACTCGTAAAGACCCGAGGGGACCGCGAAAGCAGTCTTCTCTCTGTCAACGGGTCGCACTTCTACTTGCCAGTAACCGGCTGCTAGATCTAGAGTAGAGAATACCTGATTACCCGAAAGGGCATCTAGGGTTGCATCAATCCTGGGCAGAGGGAAAGAATCCTTAGTTGTCACTGCATTTAATTTGCGATAGTCAACGCATAACCGCATAGTGCCATCCTTCTTCATAACTAACACGACCGGAGACGACCAAGGTGAATTAGACGGCCTGATAATTTTCCGGTCTAACATATCATCGATCATTTCCTTTAACTGTGTCTGGTAGAATACGGGTAATCGCCTAGGAGGAATCTTCGTGGGCCGAGTCACACCTGTATCGATCTCATGCTGAGCCACATTAGTACGTCCGAGTGAACGGCCGTCCCAATCGAAGATATCTTTAAACTCCTCTATCAAACTACATAACTTAGACGAGCTATCCTTGTCAAGAGTAGGGGGCACTAAATTATTAACATCTTCTAACTTAAATGCATTAACTGCATGTTGACTATCCGGTACCTCGGTCCTGAAGGGCATCTTAGTACCACCGACATGGAGATGGTTCGCGTTAAAGTCTAAGGAACATTTAAATGCATGAAGAAAGTCAGCACATAATATTTAGGCCCAGGCAATGTCAGGACAGACAACGAACTTATGACTAAAAATAACGTGATCTATTTCCAAATTAAGCTCTATCATGCCTTTATGTCGCAAAGTGGCTCCGTTTGCCGTCTTCAGGCTGACCTTAGGCTTTGTGCAATACTTCCCTCTAGCCTGAAGTTCAAGTAAAATTTTCTGTCTAATGAGTGAGCAGCCTGCTCCTGAATCAACTAAGCATGGTAATTTAGTATTTCATGTTGTTGCACCTATAGCAGGTAGTGTGGCATGTAACCTACGTTTGCAATAAGCATATCAGATATAAATATGCACTTACCAAGCGCTTCTTCCTCACCTGAGGTGATCACATGAACACCTGGGGAAGGTGGAGGGCGGGTCTGACGACCACGTTGTTGCCTCCAGTTCCCGCGTCGAGAGACTGTGGAGAGCCTCGCCAAGGAGAGGTCGGCTGTGGAGGCCGCGCCAAGGAGTTTGGGGTTGTGGAGAGCCACGCCAAGGAGGAGTGGGCTGAGGAGGGCCCCACTGCCATTGAGCCGTCTGTGTGCCGATGTCGCGGCTCTGTCGCTGTCCCATGGCGAAGACATCGACTGGAGAGTCCTGTATGGCGGCAGGAGCTTGGTGACACCCAAAGGATGATGGGAGGAGACTTGGACCAAGGGACAGGCCGTATAAATGGCCTCCTCACGCCGAGCAATATCGAGGGCAACCTTGATGCTGCTGGGGGAAGTCGCGGAGGAATTGGCGCCTGATCTCTGGGAGAGAGATCCCGTCGACGAAGTTCTCCAAAATCCTGGCCTCGAGCTCGGTGAAGGACTCGTTTGGGTAGGCTTGCCGGGCCAGGACACGAAGATGTCGTTGGAAGTCCACGACAGACTCGCCCGCGTGTTGTCGGCGACTTTTGAGGGCGGCACGGGCAACCCAGGGCATCGACGACCGTCCGAACTCGCGCCGCAGACGCTCGAAGATTGTCGCGGGGGTGAGCGACGCTGTAAGGTTGGCAGCCCTGGCCACCGTGTAAACTTCGTTGTCTAACCGTCCCAGGATGGCGGCTGGGCGGGCGCCTTCGTCTACGGCCTCCAGGTAAACTTTCATTCGGTCCTCCCACAAGTCCTAGTCTTCATACACCGTCAGCTTATCCGGCTTAGGTGGACGGCCTCCAGAGCTTGAAACTCGCTCCATCGCCTGGACTAGCCTAGTTATCAGGTCATACTGACGGCGTATTTCTAGGGTCACTCCTAGGACCATGGCTCTTATATTTATTTTGTGGAAAAATAAAACTTGAAAAAACTGCACTTACACCAGAAATCGAAGACATAAATTTCTATGATAGGCATAGTGACCGTAGCTCTGCGATCGAGAATACATACTGTGACAGCCTTCTGTGAGGAATGAATGGTGTACCTCTTATGCGCCTGTTTACCTTGCAAGTAAACATGAAAAGACGTCTTAGGTGGATCCATTGTTGCAAAGCAGGAAACTAAATATTTCGCATCTATGCACAGAAGGCAGGATACACTGCCATATCTACACGTCGTTCAGACAGAAATGTTAATCAGCGGGTTCTGGCTGTTGAAGATTGCTGTCCCGTTTCAAGGACACCACGCAAGCGAACCCTTGAGTGGCTATATGGCGTGCGTATATTGTGGATAAACACCAGCTAGCTCTCCAATCCTCCACAAGAACAATCTGTCTCTCTAGACCTCGTCTAAGAATATGTATGAGTTCTTGTGGGAGTGTACGGCATGCCTAGGGCGAGTACGAACATGGTAGTTGTACGTTCACACTAGATTCATCTTTGCGCCTGCATAAGCTTTGCATGGCCTTGCGCTGATGAGTATACCCTGCTGAGCATACATTACATGCAACTGCCATGCACGGGTGACGTTAACAGAACCTGGAGTGCAAGCACGACTATGGTGATAGGAAGCACCTATAAGTAGTAAACTAATAGTCGTCGCTGAACGCGTCCAGGGAGCTGGTGCAGGCTTCTTCCTTGACTTGTCCCGGCACCTAGCTCCCATCTATGACTCCACGAGAGCATGAGCATTGCGGCGGCCACAACCCGGTAACCATCCTCACTTGTGGGGTTACACCAGGTGAGGGTGTCCGGCTCGTGTGTATCTACACAGCGCAAGTCTCCGAATTAATCCGAAATCCCCTCCTCACCCTCAAAAAAATACTCTTACGAAGAGTGCGACACGCAATCTATTAGGCGCCCCAGGCTAACTTTTATTGTATTTCCACTAAAAAAGTTGTGACCCCTGGTGGAATTTGGCAGCCGCCCGGGATGAGTAGGCAGCCCTATTTAGGGATAAAACTACCTATGCCCTTGCAGTGGAAGGGGCCAGAAAAGATATCCTAAAAAGGCTGGTAAAAATGCCGTCAGCAGACCGACCGTGACTTGTGAATAAAAAGAAGTCGGTCGAAAATTTAACGAAAATTCCTGTTTCAATCTGCGTGCCTCCGCACAGATTGCCAAAGTAGCAATCTTTAATGTGACGATCGGAAGTTTTCGCGCTATTTCAGGCAATCCAATGAAAGACCGTTCGGAAAGGAGGGTGATTAGTATCGTTCGTGAATTGGCTCATCAGAAAGTAGATATTGCAGCGTTTAGTGAGATTTGCTTCTAAGGCCAGGGCCAATGTGAAAAAATGGGTGTTGGATACGCATTTTTCTGGAGCTGACGTCTAAGGCACGAGCCTTGAGAAGCCGGAGATGCATTCGCCATCAGAAATGGCATCGGGAGACGTCCATACTGCCTGTCAGAGGGCGTCAATGATCGTTTCATGCGAATGGGGCTGCCGCAGAAATGTTCCACCATTGCCTGCGCCTTTGCTTATTAATGACCAAATCTGATGACGATAACAGCAAGTTCTACGAAGAACTGCATGCCCTCCTTGCAACTGCGCTGACGGTGGATAAATAAGTTAGCCTTCGCAACCTCAATATCCTTATAGGCACAGGCCTTGCCAGTTAGGAGGAAGTGCTCGGTCTTCACGGGATCGGCAGATACGATGGCAATGCAGGCCTGTATGGAACACCTTATCCTCCCGAGCATCGCCTTCGATGCCCCGATGCTGGAGAAAGGGACGAGGCTGCACCATCGCTGGCGTGAATATAATCGGCTGGGCCAAGTTCGAATTTGAGAGCGTGACCTTCGCTCAACCCAGTGTGTGGTTCTGTGGCGTGGCCACCTGGTACATTGAGATTCAGGCCACACTGGCTTCGTCGTAATGTGGCCTCTATGGCACTCCCACTCCGTGGGATCCGAGCTAGGTGTGGCGGCACGCTTAGAGGGGGCTCCAATCCCGCTAACCACCTACTTACTCCGGTCTTTTTGACCGTCGATACACGTTGCTATGCGACCACCTGTGAGGGCTCTAAAGTGAGCTCCAGGGCACAACGGAACATGCATGTTCATTAAACAGATCAGTGAGCCGCACACTATCATCATATTCTCGATCGCTACCGACAAAACAACGGGACAGGGGCTCAATGGTGGAGCGTTCGACTCAATAATCAAAGGTAATGGGTTCGAATCCCAGGTGGTCCACACTGGGGATTGAGTATGACTGACTGATGACGGCCAATAAGCCAATAATGGCTATTCCATTCTCCCTTCACTTTTTTGATTCCAATTTATCAATGAATATATATATATATATATATATATATATATATATATATATATATATATATATATATATATATATGGAATGGAACCGACAAAGACAAGGGAGACCGGCTGCGACCGCCTGCGAGGGCTCTAGTCTGAGCTCCAGGGCACAACGGAACATGCATGTTCCTTAAGCAGATCGGTGAGCCTCACACTATCATATATATATATATATATATATATAAGCTAGAAATGGCTATTCCGGTCTCCCTTGTCTTTGTCGGTTCCACTCCATCATATGCTACACGTCGCTATGCGACCGCCTGCGAGGGCTCTAATGTGAGCTCCAGGGCACAGCGGAACATACTCGTTCCTTAAGCAGATCGGTGAGCCGCACACTATCATCATATTCCCGATCGCAACCGACAAAACGAGCCCGTGGCTCAATGGTAGAGCGTTCGACTCAATTACCAAAGGTCGCGGGTTCGAATCCCAGGTGTGCCACACTTGGGATTGGGTATGACTGGCTGATGACGGCTAATAAGCCAGAAATGACCATTCCGGTTTCCCTTGTCTTTGTCGGTTCCACTCCATATATATATATAATGAAGCCCTTATGAATCCCCGCACCTTCTCGTAAACAGTTTCCACGCTGCAAAGCACGCACTGCTATACACCATAAACCCTTTATATGCTCTTAGATATAAGGTAAGATTAGTTGAAAATATGTGCGTAAACACACTGTTTCTCATTTAGCATGAAATTGAGTAGCTTCTCAGCCATTCGCCAATAGCGTCCATATATGAAACAAGTGCGTATACTAGAAAACAGGGCCCGTTATCCGCAGAAATCCGAGAGCCAACGAAACATCCATTGTCTATATATTTAGATATGCTTGCATATAAGATCCGCGATACAGCGAAGCCGTGAAAATCGAAGAACCATATACCGAAGGAGTACTGTACACTGAACCACGTATCAATGTCACTGGAATTCACCTCAAACCATTAAAAAAAAATCGCGTACATTTAAGTACGATTTAAATAAACACCAATATCAACGAAGAAACAGCAAGTTAGAGTTCCAAAGCCAGCCGAGCCTTCGGCCGGCTAAAGCATTCCTTCCGGAACCGTTACTGCATCCTACTCAACACAGCACTGAAGATGTAAAGGACTCTTGTCGTGTCAATGTTCTTGTGTGGGACGGAGATGTACACTGCTAATTAAGGTCATGCAAATACACTCTTCCATTTTCTCCTGAGCTGCCTCCGAGGAATACTGAGGGCAAAGTGGCTGAAAAGGTTTTCAGACACTGAGCTCCTGGAAAAAAATCGGTTTTCTTAGTATCCACGCCCTATTCGGGCAGATAAAACTGCGACGGGAGGATAATGACGTGAGGTTGTACAAGCGCCTTGTTAATCAGTTATTGTACGGTGACGCTGATGTGACTGGTTGCAGATAAGGCGGGCAAAACCGTCACCACAAGGACCACTTGAAGGCTTCCCTCAAGTCCCTGCAACATAACACGGAGACGTTGGACGATGTTGTTCAAGATTGGCAGGCACGGTGAGCCGTCGAAGATACTAGAGCAGCCAACCCCGAAGCCAACCGTATGGTTGCTATTTGGTGCAAGTGGACGGATTATGAAGATTTAAGTGCTATGGGTCATTGACGCCAGTACCCAACGCACACAGTCCTGTTCACACTGTCAACCGACAGTCCGGGCACCGATTGGTCTTTTTAGACATCTACAGATCCAGTGCAATGGCGAGAAAAATAACACGTCTCTCATCACACAGTACCACGCCACTACCACTATCGCAAGTAACATCAGCGAGCAGACTCGAATCTTTCCGCAAAACTTTACCATAATTAGCCTGTAGCGGTCCGTTCTCACGTTCGCCATTGCCGCCGTTTGTTCTTGCAGACTTCAGTCCGCCTAAGCCCCCCAGTCAATCATTGACCTAGGAAAAGTGAAATCTGACCCCAGCGTGGTGAGCGCTCGAGTCCAATCGAAAGCGAGTCCTGCCTTGATTGGCCGAAGGTGGACAAAGCTCCGACGCATGTTATTTGTGTTGAGGCAAAAAATCGCAACGAAAGAAACTTGACTTGTGAGAACACTCGCTGCAACTTCTTGGTGAGCTGCATATACAATCCCTTGCCCCAATAAAGTTCATACATCTAACTGTCATCCTGCTCTCTGATTCGTGAACGTTCGAGTGGCCGAAAGTCGCCTCTACAGACGCTCTGAACGACAATATCGACTCCTCTCCAACCAGCCTTCACTGTGACTGCACTTCCTTATCACGCGCAGGTCGGGTCAATCACTTTCGAATCCATCAGAATGAGACCGGCGAACCGATAGTTCAACCGTCGTTTTTGCCGATGTCAACCGTAAGCACCACAGCAGGGTGATGCAGGGACGGCGACTTGCGCTGGATTATATTTGGAGTAGAATTGCACTGCGTCTACCTCACACTCTGTTCCATTCCCCCATCCGACCGGTGAACCAGTGCCTATAGCTTCGACATACATCTGTCATGTTAGGAGGATCCTTCCAAACCGACTCGCTCGTACATCATCCTGACCACTCCCACGCTGGACTATCGATCTGCTCAAAGGCCGTGCGCATGATGAAATCGCGCAAGCTGCCGACAGGGATTAGCGCTCTAATCAACCATTCGGATGAGTCGGAAAGGCCATTCAAGATACTAACCATTCAAGGACGCTATTGAATTGGTCTGATTACAGTCCGACCTTGTACAAACCTGCATGTTCTTCCTTGGTCTTAAAGACTAGCAGTAATACATAACCACACTTCTTTTCTTCTCACTTTCTGTTGAGTTCTCAATTGGGATCGGACCGAGGCGTTTTTAGACGGGCGAACATCAAGGCTTGTGCAAGATCATAACATATCATACGCTTCACCTGCTTATTAGGTCCCAGGACATTCCGACGCCAAATAGGTCAAGTCGGCCACATGCCTATCCATGGAAGCAGAATTCACCACAATATATGTGAAAACCTAACTTCTGTACACGAAAACTCCTCTACGACGCGCAGAGTCAACTCCAACATCGCCAGCTTAGCAAAAATACTCCTTGCTAACACTGTACAGTTGCATCCGGAATCGGCCTGGTCGGGCACGTAAGAATCCACCGCACTAAGACCGGCTAGTCAATGTCAGGATGCCCAATATACCTCTCGCACATACCCACATTACAAAGTACATTTGATCATTGCACGGGTCTACTCGGCCACGTGAGTCTTCATGCAAATCCTCGATAAAACCGCGCTCCTTTACCTAATTATCACTCCTTGCTCTACCTGCCGACACGCATGCTCAGGCCACATAAGAGCCTTCTCCACATCACGCGTGACGCATCACAACTGTCGCACGTCTGTCCGTTCGCATGCAGGTGATCGCTTCGCTATTGTAGTTATGATCGATGCAGTGTTCATGTAAATGGGAGAATTGTCCCTTGGCGTATCCTGATAAAGGATGGGATCGCACATACCACACATAGAGGGACTTTCCCAGGTCGAACAACTTTTGCGTTGCATCCCATCACCAGCCGGCTAACAGACTCGGACAGCCGACTGAGGTCGGCACTAGGAACCCTGCCCCACGCAGATTAACACGTCTCTACTATAATAACTCTAGCACGATTTCATCTATAATGACACGCATTAGTTGTGGCTGGGAAGACTGCCAACTGACAAAGTAACTCGCCACCCGCTGTCAGTACTGTGTGTATGTATGGTGACTGACTGGGGAGTTAAGAGGCAGGTTAAATCGCTCCTTGTTAACACAGTCTTGATGGCACTCATATATGCTATGTCCGAGACGCCCCCATGAAAGCCTGATATATTTTTGGATCGGGGAGGGGCAAATCGTGTGTGGCGTACGCAGACCTCCGTTATGGCTTCGCCAGCCACTACACCCGAGCCCGTCTTTGGTCGTCCTGACTCTGCCTTGGCACCATACCAGGATATGTGAGGAAAGAGAATGCGGCAAATGCTAGAGACGCCTGTTATTACCATAAACTATGTCACGCGCATGTCACCGTCCTGCGCTCAACGCTTTGTGGGGTACCTTGTGGATTTCAATGATTGTGATAGTCCAACTACCACCATCCCACCTCTGTAGAAATGCGCTATGGATACTAATGCATTCGGACAAGGCGAAACTTTTAGCACACATTTATAAAAAAACACATCCGTTTAGAGTGAATATTTCAGCGACCAGGTTTCTGCTTGATTATAAAGTCGGAATTTTCATCGCGCCTAATAAATTAGGTGACAGATAAGCAAATGGCAGAATATGGAGCTTTGAGGTTAGGCGGACTGAGCGACCTCAACACTTCGATAATACGGAAATGCTACCCTGAATTTAAATGTTAACATCAGACTTTGGTCCAGTTGCTTCTCAAAGCATTACGTTAATAGAACAGGTCCCATTTATTTAGACGGTAGGAAGTGACTCATCAGCTACGCTGTGCTACGTAAACTCATAGCTCTTATGCTGCAATCGTATCAGGCGCATCTGCCAGAATTTCAAAACCAAATATTTTCTAGGATTAGAAAAAAAGGCAAGTTAACGTTGTTTGTGGTCCTCAAATAGGTGCTGGGTTTTTCAACTGTGCGACACGAATCAGCGGGCAGCAGCAGTATCTTTGACGATGAGCACTGTTCGCTAACTTCCCTTGATCGTCAGCAGTTCATTGCTGTATTTCACAGTTACAAGGTTTACTCGGAGCCTTTGCACATTGGAAGTAGAATCAACGATTTTGGGAAAAATGAAACGCCTCACACAGAAATCACACATCATATGTTCAGCCCACCAAGGCGTTCTTCGAAGTACGTCGCGATCAGCTCCGACGTCGAGGAACCTGCTTTCATGAGGTGGTCTGTACGCGTATTTGCGACCCGCAAACAAAGATTCGTATTTCCGGTGATTGGCGTTTTTTCCCAAATTTACAACTCTCTCCCAGCATTTCTGAAGTGAACACACAAAGGAAGATACCATATTTGAGAATTTCAGCGCTGATAACCCACAAAGTTTACATTGAGCCACCGGCGTGCGCACGATACTCGTAGAAACAAGGGAATACGCGAATCCAAATTTTTTGTGTCTAAATTTTATCATGCCTGCCTATGAAAAAGCCCTCTTGTCGAGCTAAGGCTAACCGCCGCAAAGCTAAGCATTGCCGAATGAACTGCATTTTAATTTTACATTCTTAAAAAACAGTCATAAAGGAAAAAACGAGGCAATTTAATAAGAGCATACTAGCAATTTGATAAGCGTGTGATAAAAATGCTAGGAACAAATAAACTGCGTTCATCCTCCAAAAAGGCGGTTGGAAACTGGCCTTTCCAACTTGTGGAAGATTCTGCTATTGTATATATCTGGTGCCAGGAGAGATGACAGAACGTCACCTATGGGTAGCGCCGAATTTCGTCGGGCTACTTCGTCCACTTTTCGACGCTGCCGTCTGCCTTCCCGAAGTAAGCACGGACTGCGAGGCCCAGAAATAGGCCAGTATCAACGACTCCTTGAAAGGGCATTTATAAAACGGAGACTCAAGTTAAAATTCCCAACAAATTACAACAATAAACGTTGAACAGTAGAACGTGAGATCCGATGGGCTGCAATAAATACACACTGACGACTGCACATGAGATTTAACCAGAATAAGGACACTGTTGGGGACATAAAAGGGGTTCTATGGTCTGATAGGCCACCCAGTGGTGCCAGTTAATTTAGTATTTGTAACCCAGTTCTAACGAGATGTAAAGTGTTATCGCATCGCTTATTGTAATTTATTTCTTAAATCCCAACCTCATTGAAAATGGAAACCAAGAGCATATCATTGAGAAAGAAAAACAACCCAAGGCACCTTTTCATAAAAATGAATGACAATTATATCACAGTAATAACGGAGAGGACCACTTTATTTACTTTTGTCATTTTTCCCAATCATCGCCGATTCTATTGCAAAAACCGGAGCTCTGGGACTTGCAGCAAGGCATAGGGAGACCCACAATGGGGAACCGTTGTGAGGCGTACATTAAAATAATTTGAAAATACTGGCTTATGACAAGAACGAATTAAAATGTGCTATCTAAACGACAGCAGTAAAGAAGGAGAGATTAATTAAATGCTGGAAAAGAAATTCAAACTATCAACCCGAGCGTGTTAATACTACTAGCGTATCTGACCTAGTTGATGAGATATGCCTACGTTTGCGAAAAATCTCTAATCAATTGGAAGCCATGTCAATTGCGTTAACTTAAGCACTCATTCAATTACGAAGGATTTTTAGTTTAATGGAAATTCAGAATAAATATCTGGAGTACTAAATTCGGTGGTCAGATATAATAATTAAAAACCGGAAATGCTGAAAATGTGGGAATTTATTGCAAATGAATAAAATAATATTTAAAAATTAGATAAAAGCCTTTTCAGGCAAAGAACCGAGAAAACAAAAGACACAAGCAAAGTAACATTTTAAAAAACTGTTTTTTAACATACATTTTCAGTATATATCCTCTAAAAATTAGTGTTATTTTAAGTATGGCACACAGTGAATTGTTTAATGTTTGATTATAGTTTTCAGATGTGATCGACGAAAATACAATATCATTTTCTGATGCTATATTATTCGACGTGCGGTTTGATAAAGCAAAGGTGACTTCACCGATATAAACGTAAGAAAAACAAGTTTCCATCATGTGAGTGGTCGGTCATCAACTAATATATATTAATAGAATAAGCGTGCGTATCTGCAAGCATACCATCTTCTGTGCATCAAGATATCTTTGCTTCGGGAAATTACCATGGTTTTGGTGACGATGACGTCAGCGGAGTCACAGGTAAGGCGAACTGTTAGAAAGTGCTCAACGTTTTCAGTGTCATAAAGGTAACATCTCAATTACTGTCATCATGGTTTGTGAGTTAGGTCACCCACGGTATTTTACAAAACGCCTGGGAACAACGGTTGCCTCAGGCATTAGAGGATAGTAAAGGACTAAGTAAAGTTAGGAAAGCGGAACGTGAAGAGGCAGTGAGTCCTTAAAAAGGGTGCACTAGCACTGAACCGCCTCTACAGAAGTTGCCATAAAGAAACGTTTTGAATGAGTGTATCAAGTGGAAAGAATGTGTTGAAAGCATACCGGCATAGTAATGAAAAATATGGCTTTTATTTAAGTGTACTGTAGGCCGAACATCACTAGGTACGCCGATTGCAAATGAATCCGAGAAAACATGCAAAATAAATGGCTTAACAAAAGCACTATCAAAATCTCTTTGAAAACACGACGCTAAATTTAGCAGATTTCAGTACCTGGGATAAGGTGCAGATCGATATCCATCTGCCTCCAATTGATTGAGGGGTCGGCGTCAAACTGCCAGTCAAGTAGAAAATTCCCATTGTCCGTTACGACTGGACCCTTAACCCGAAAAAGTATATAAGTGGGATAATAGATTAGTCAAAAAATACTACACATGGTACCACTTTAAACGACGGTAAAAAAATTCACCAAGCCTTTGAAACACATAGGACAATGGAAGGCTTGAAGTACCATTTTAGAAACGGCCATTCGCAATTTCGCAACACCACCGAATCGCCTCTCAATTTCATTTTTAACTGTCGTTGAGGCCATGGGAACCACTTCGATAGGTAAGCCACGTTTCCATTTTTCACCCAAATATGATGCACGTTTGCTAAAATAGCAAGTAGTTCGAATTCAAAGTATGCAATTAAAAACGATAAATTTCGAAAAACAACTGAAACTTTGTGGTTGGCCACTTTGGTGCGAGCGGCTAGTTACGTCTAGGGCAGTTTACACAATCCTACTGTAGCCAAAGGAGTAAAGCATTTTAACACTGCAAAAACAGAAAAACAGCATTAACGACATCATACATTTTGAGAGAGGGAATTGACAGCTGAGCAAAAAATATTACAGAAGGGTAGATAAACCTTTCGTCTGCGATCACAACAAAGGATTTCGCATTGTAACCAACAATTTTTTCTTGCAAAAGACATCCGCCGCCACCTTTGATTGAATTAAAATCTGGTGTCATTTCATCGACCCCATCGAAAGTTACGTCAAGCTAATCTTAAAATGAACTAACAACGGCTTCTCCATACCACAGGGTTCTCATCCAAAGTAGTAAGCGGTAGTTTAGCCGACATAATCAGTTGGAGAGCCTACAAGTGTTGTAACATTTTCGTTATTTACCTGATAAGACGAGGGAACGCACTTTATCTTCCAATTTTCCTTACTAACAAGTTCGTCTGGCAATGAAAGTAATAAAACACTGCGTACATATTCTCTTTACCGCGTAAACAACAGTAGTTCCGCTGCCAATACCAACAATTTGGTTGTCCTGACACCCCCAAGAAATAAAAAAAGATAAATTACCGACCTTCAACCACTCGTCCACAGCAGTCATCGCTGCAGCTTGCTTCCCCTTTTCCACGTCGGACATGCTTTAAATAAAAGTAATGTTGTCCAATATTCAGCTCACAGTGTACTTTTTACCCTAGAATAATGACGAAACAAGCACCTGAACGCGGGAACGAAACGGAAGTCAGATACGCGATACATGAAAAACTGTCCAACAAGCCACCAAGAAGATAAAGGACAGACCTTAGCAGCTTAACCATGCAATATGGGCCGAGCACCGGGCAACCGGAGCTAGTGATCCGTTAGTACCGTATGCGGAACTGTTGATGTAGGCGTCCACGCACTTTCACGTGATTGGCTGATTTGGCATTATAAAAAATTGGGTAGCGCAGTTTTCAAACACTTTCACGTGAGACATGGTGGCGCACGTTTCTATCGTCGAGATGAAGTTCCGCGAGATTCTGCTTGGCCGATACTTTCAGTCACTGAGAGACCTTGAAGAAGCCATTAAGAAATTTAGTCAAGTAAGCGATATTTACATAAATCTATCTTTAGACAACGGGTTATTACTTTAAGGCGAGGAGCTCACATAAATATCCGGTGATATCTGTATACGCTGAAAAGTTTGTTTATGCTAGTCGCAAATACGCTTGTATCTTGGCTCCTACGAAACTGTATGATGATTCATAGATTCCTTTTATTTATAATTCTAGGCGTCCTGGATGCGACGCTTTTTTCAATGTCGTCCATAGAAGGAAGGACGGAATCATGGTTACGTCCTTCAAAATGGACCACAACCATGACTCAGTGCCGCCCGAAAATGTTGACACGGCTGAAATTTCAAGGAGCATGGACTGCAGGACTTTCGTGCGCTAAGTCCTTCATCTCCTAAAAGTTAGTTTCGTGGCCACTTCCTAACATGCTATAGCACAAGAGCAAGCCTTAGTTTTACGTGCGCAATTTAAAAGGCTAATGCAAAATGGAATTTTTAATAGCTTTGCAGAACTGATGTCTAAAATAAGAGAATATGAGAAGGTAAGTGAACACATAGTAACCTTTTTTTGGAACTTTCAGGCTGCTAATTCCAATTTCAGAATCTCGCACAGCTGTAAACTGCCTGAGAGTCACGCCGCCTACAGTAGAATAAAATACAGATATATCTACTTCGCGTGCGTTCACGCAGGCAGATATTCGGGAAAAAAATCAAATCGGAAAACTAAGTAATGTTTCTCATTTAAATGCTAACATTTCAGGTCTTTGAAATTTGGATGCAAAGCGAGGTTCTCAGCCGTGGAATTTGGTGGTGAACTACATGTAAAGTCGGTTTACCTCGTACACAACCACATCTGTAACCGGATGTTGGTTTCTGCGTATCCAAAATTTCGCCGATTTGAAGGAGCTGCAGGGCAAGGCCTGCTCAATATGATAGCGCATATCAGGCCTTCTGCCGGTCGGTTGAAAGTTTATTTGAGAAGTAAGCCTTGTTTTATAAATGAAAAGTCTTTAGATTCCTTTGGTATAAATTATAAAATGAAGGATCTGGCAAACATGCGCAGGCGCATTTTGCGCACGGACCCATCGGCCATGGGCATGACGGAGGCCCTTCAAAATATGAAAGGTGGTTCTTTGTCTGATTACCTATATGGAAAAGAAGGCATGGAGGCCATGTGCTTCACAACTCCAGCCCTAAAGAGCATGTTTGCCCAGTATGCGAAGGTGGTGCAGATGGATGGCACTTACCGAACTAACCGCCATGGGTTTGTATTGTATCACATAGTGATAACCGATAAGCATGGTCATGCGCGGTCCGTGTTTTATGCGTTTGTATGGAGTGAAACGGCTGAAAGTATTGAGTGGGTTGTAAGGAAGTTTAGGGAAATTATGGGCTCTACTACTAAGGAAATACGCACGGTTTTCCTTGACAAGGATGCTCGGGAAATAAGAGCATGGCAAAGAATATTTCCTGAAATTGAAATATCTATTTTATTATGTTCCTTTCATGTTCTACAGGCCTTCAGACGCAAGGTCACGCGGCTGTATGCCAAAGAAATAGCTGATTTAGCTATGTTTTTTGTGAAGAAGGCTGTGAGAACTGTGAGTCTTTCAACGTTTAAGGCTGTAATGCAGCACATTGAAACCAATTTTCCGGCACTCTGGCCATATGTCCAGGAAAATTGGTTGACTTGTGAGCGTATGTGGGCCCACCATGCTAGAGCACGGGTTATCACCTACGGTGATAACACGACAAATAAGACTGAGAGTCTTAATAGAGTGCTCAAACAATGGTGCAGGCCCTACATGAGTCTAACTGACTGTGTAAACAGTTTGGTGACCTTTCTTCAGTCCAAAGAAGTTGACTGTGAAAGATTGGAGGCTGAAGAATATTGCCGTCGAAGGCAGTATAATGATCGCCCAAGACATGTTGCAGCAATATGTGAGAGGCTGACAACGTATGCATCAAATATTTTCCTCAAGCATCTTGATGCTAGCCAGGGCGTACAAACTAGTAGTGAATGGGTGGACGCGTGTAGTTGTCGGTTCTTTTCGAATTGGGAGCTACCGTGTGTCCATATAATAAACTGTATGGCTGCGAAAGGAGTCGACCCTCAGCTCGTTGTGAGGGGCTGTAGATGGTTGACTACCAGAGAAGTAGTTGCATTTCCTGTAATTAATGACACTTCTGACCCCCAACCTGTTACCAGCTTTGATGCAGACGTGGTCGTAGATAACAAGCTGCCTCCATTCACTGAGGCCTACAAGTACCGTGAAGCAATGAAGCGCATTGACCCTATTCTTGAGAAACTCAAGAGTTGTGGACGACGGCGCTTCAATGAATTGCTTCGTAAATTGGACGCCTTCGCCGACGAAATTATAAACGGTACTCCCTCTATTTCCCATGATCAGTCGCCATCCTACTCATCAGAGGTGGACGACGACGAGGGGGACGTCGGAGAGGGTTCTGTGGTTACGCGCTGTGTTATGAGGCGGGAGGGCAATATTTTGTGTGCACATGTCGGAGAAGGTCACGAGCAGCCGGTTTTAGTGCTACACAATGATAGATTGCTTCCCAACTTCCACATCCGCGGTCGACCTCGTGTCAAGCCACCGAGAGTAATGTCATCTGCAGCCAGGAGTCGTTCATATAATACTGCCAAAAAAACTGGCTAGTGGATCGACTTCTGGTACACCTATAGTCCGACGGACTAATAAGCGGCGGCTGTCGGACAGTTTTTCTGATCAAGAAAACTGGTCGTAGTCAGCCGTCCATCGTATTAACTGTGATAGTAGGCACTACGCCTGCCAGGCCGGATGGCCTCAGTATGGCTGTGACATATGATCTCGACTGTTCTAGTTTTTGTTCACCGTGCGTAATTCCTTGGTAGCATGGCCCTGATTTCCTATTATGAAACGCATAGCACGGCAATGCAATACCCGGCGGCATCTGAGCAAACATTTGCCTTGAAACCTCGGAGGGGCGATTACCGGTATGTGCATTGAAGGTACTTTTATTGCTTTTCTTTTAGACGAAGTCTTCAATGCAAAGCAGGCAAAATTGACACATGTCCATCGCAAATTTGCACGGCTGAACTAAAAAGGTAAGTTAACCCAAAAATAGTCATTACTTCCTACAGGTCAGGCGAAATTGGAAAATACGAAAATGCTTCAATGAACAGTATGCTTTCGGTGAAAGTGTGGTCATGAACCGACAGTAAATAGTTTTTTTCACCGTTATCTGACGTGTAGGTTCTTACAACAAGTTGTTCGGATACGCGGCCTATAATAAAAATCCCGGCGACTGGTGGTAGTGAACTTCGCCTTCAATCACACTGATCCCTTCAACACCTCCAGAAGCTGCGGTGTGATGATTAACCCTTTCGCAATAGGCCAACCATATATTGCTTGTGTCGTAAACAGTCGTTGGCTGGCATACGGCCAATGTCGTATTTTACTAAAAAATCTGTTATTTTTGTCAGCGTTCCAACCGATGCGTCAAGAAAACTTTTACTTTACAAAAACTTAGTGAAGGACTTCGTTGTCGTGGTTCGTGAACTGAGGAAGGGACTGCTAACGGTAGGTATTGACGGTAGTAAGTTAGATATGGCAGTAATGACATGTGTCGGTGAGTAGACATGGTGAACTGAGGAAGGGACTGCTAACGGTAGGTATTGACGGTAGTAAGTTAGATATGGCAGTAATGACATGTGTCGGTGAGTAGACATGGTGAACTGAGGAAGGGACTGCTAACGGTAGGTATTGACGGTAGTAAGTTAGATATGGCAGTAATGACAGCCTTATTAAATTAGATATCAATGTTTTGATTGATTTTTTTGCCTCATGTCCTTAATAAGTCTTTTTGGTTTTCTTTATATTTTTATGTTAGTTTGTTTAAGTGCATTTCCTTCGTTTGCAGGAAATTGGTATATCGTAAATTTTATTGGTTTGTCTGGTTGAGTGGAATTGGCGCTGTGCCGCATACGTTCCGCAAATTGTGCAATTAGCCAATCGCGAGTTTTCAAACACTCACGTGCGATATGATGGCGTCCGTTTCTGTCGTCGAGATGAAGCTCCGCGAAATTCTGCTTGGCAGATACTTCCAGTCACTGAGAGACCTCGAGGAAGCCATTAAGAAATGTAGTCAAGTAAGCGATATTGACATAAATCTACTTTTAGACAACGGGTTATTACTTTAAGGCGAGGAGCTCTCATAAATATTCGGTGAAATCTGTTAACGCTGAAAAGATTGTTAATGCTAGCCAAAAATACGCTTGTATGTTGGCTCCTACGAAACGGTATGATGATTCATAGATGCCTTTTATTTATAATGCTAGGCGTCCTGGATGCGACGCTTTTTTCAATGTCGTCTATAGAAGGAAGGACGGAATCATGGTTTCGTCCTTCAAAATGGACCACAAACATGACTCAGTACCGCCTGAAAACGTTGACATGGCTGAACTTTGCAAGGAGAATTGACTGCAGGACTTTCGTGCGCTAAGTCCTTCATCACCAAAAAGTTAGTTTCGTGGCCACTTCCTAACATGCTATAGCACAAGAGCAAGCCTTAGTTTTACTGCGCAATTTAAAAGGCTTATGCAAAATGAAATTTTTAATATCTTTGCAGAACTGATGTCTAAAATAAGAGAATGTGAGAAGGTAAGTGAACACATAGTAACCTTTTTTGGAACTTTCAGGAAGCTAATTCCAATTTCAGTATGTCGCACAGCTGTAAATTGCCTTAGAGTCAGGCCGCTTACATTAGAATAAAATATAGATATATCTTCTTCGCGTGCGTTCACGCAGGCAGATATTCGGGAAAAATTCAATTTTTCAAAACTAAGTAATATTTCTCATTTAAATACTAACATGTCAGTTCGTTGAAATTTGGATGCAAAGCGCGGTTATCTGCCGTGAAATTTGATGGTTAACTAAATGTAAAGTCGGGTTACTTCGTACACAACCACATCTGTAACCGGATGTTGGTATTGCGTATCCGAGCTTTCGCCAATTTGAAGGAGCTGCAAGGAGCCTGCTCAATATGATAGCGCAGCTCAGGCGTTCTACCGGTCGGTTGAAAGTTTATTTGAGAAGTAAGCCTTGTTTTATAAAAAAAAAGTCTTTAGATTCCTTTTGTATAAATTATAAAATGAGGGATCTGGCAACCATACGCAGGTGCATTTTGAGCACGAACCCATCGGCTATTGGCATGACGGAGGCCCTTCAAAATATGAAGGGTGGCGGTTTGTCTGATTACCTCTATGGAAAAGAAGGCATGGAGGCCATGTACTTCACTACTCCAGCCCTAAAGGGCATGTTTGCTCAGTATGCGAAGGTGGTGCAGATGGATGGCACTTACCGAACTGACCACCACAGGTTTGTATTATATCACATAGTGATAACCGATAAGCATGGTCAGGTGCAGTGCGTGTTTTATGCGTTTGTATGGAGTGACACGGCTGAAATTATTACGTGGGAGGTAAGGAAGTTTAGGAAAATAATGGGCTCTACTACTAAGGAAATACGCACAGTTTTCTTTGACAAGGATGCTCGAGAAATAAGAGTGTGGCGAAGAATATTTCCTGAAATTGAAATATCTATTTTATTATGTTCTTTTAATGTTCTGCAGGCCTTCAATCGCAAGGTCACGCGGCTGTATACCAAAGAAATAGCTGATTTAGCTATGTTTTTTTGAGAAGAAGGCTGTGAGAACGGTGTGTTTCAACGTTTATGGCTGTAATGCAGCACATTGAAACCAATTTTCCGGCACGCTGGCCCTATGTCCAGGAAAATTGGTTGACTTGTGAGCGCATGTGGGCCCACCATGCTAGAGTACGGGTTATCAACTACGGTAATAATACGACAAATAAGACTGAAAGTCTTAATAGATTGCTCAAACAATGGTGCGGGCCCTACATGAGCCTATTTTACTGTGTAAACAGTCTGGTGACCTTTCTTCAGTCAAAAGAATTTGACTGTGAAAGATTAGAGGTTGAAGAATACTGCCATCGCTCACAGTATATTGATCGCCCAAGATATGTTGCAGCAATATGTGAGAGGCTGACAACGTATGCATCAGATATTTTTCCTCAAGCATCTTGATGCTAGCTAGGGCGTAAAATCTAGTAGTTAATGGGTTGACGCGTGTAGTTGTCGGTTCTTTTCGAATTGGGAGCTACCGTGTGTCCATATAATAAACTGTATGGCTTGAAAGGAGTCGACCCTCAGCTCGTTGTGTGGGGCTGCAGAGGGTTGACTACCAGAGAAGTAGTTGCAGTTCCTGTAATAAAGGACACTCCTGACCCCCCAACCTGTTACCAGATTTTATGCAGACGTGATCGTAGATAACAAGCTGCCTCAATTCACTGAGGCCTACAAGTACCGTGAAGCAATGAATCGCATTGACCCTATTCTTGAGAAACACAAGAGTTGTGGACGACGGCTCTTCAGTGAATTGCTTTGTAAATTGGACGCCTTCACCGACGACATTATGAACGGAACTCTCTCTAGTTCCCACGATCAGTCGCCGTCCTCCTCAGCAGAAGTGAACGAAGACGAGGAAGATGTCAGCGAGGTTTCGGTGGTAAGGCGCTGTGTTATGAGGCGGGAGGGCAATATTTTGTGTGCACATGCCGGAGAAGGTCACGAGCAGCCGGTTTTAGTGCTATACAATGAAAGATTGCTTCCCAACTTCCACATCCGCGGTTGACCTCGTGTCAAGCCACCGACAGTAACGTCATCTGCAGCCAGGAGTCGTTCATATAATACTGCTGCAAACCAGGCTAGTGGATCGACTTCTTGTACACGTATATTCCAAAGGACTAATAAGCGGTGGCTGTCGGAAAGTTTTTCTGATCATGAAAACTGGCCGTAGTCAGCCGTCTTTCGTATAAACTGTGATAGTAGGCACTACGTTTGCCAGGCCGGATGGCCGTAGTATGGCTGTGACACATGATCTCAACTGTTCTAGTTTTTGTTCACCGTGCGTAATTCCTTGGTAGCATGGCACTGATTTCCTATTATGAAACGCATAGCACGGCAATGCAATACCCGGCGGCATCTGAGCAAACATTTGCCTTGAAACCCCGGAGGGGCGATTACCGGTAAGTGCATTTCAGTTCAGTTCAGTGTATTTGAGAAAAATAGGCATACGCCTTTGAAATCCCTATTTGATACAGAAAGTCGGAAGAATAATAAGCAATGGGAAAAAAAGTTACAGTCAAGTGAATGCAGGCAGATTTACGTGGTACACGGATATTGTTAAGGTAAAGTAGTCACATAATCTTCCTGGTGCAGCAACATATGTATGTCAAGCCGATGTTTAAATATATCCACAGACTGGGACATTACATTCGCCTCAGGTAGGTTATTCCACGGTTTCAAGACACGGTTGGTGAAAAAATACTTCCTCACATCCAATCTTACTTGGGGCACACTTAGTTTGAATGGATGACCTCGGAGATTATTCGTAGTAGCAAGTTGGAAAAAGTCATCACATAGGAGGGCGCAATCCATGCCACGCACGATACGGAAGGTTTGTATCAAGTCTCCGCGTAACTGCCTTTAACTCAGAGGATAGAGCTGTAGGTTATTTAGGCGAATCTCATATGGCAGTTCACCTTGACCTCTTACTAATTTTGTGGCTCGTCGCTGTACCCTTTCGAGCATTTTGTAGTCCTGTTGGGTCCACGGTCGCCAGGCTTGGATCGCATATACAGGATGGGGCCTAACAAACGTACCAAAGACTTTAGAAAAGCAGTCTTCATCAAAAACTTTAAATGCCCGCTTGATAGAGTACAGCATTGAATTGGCGGATTTAGCCGCCTTGCAGCATTGCGTAGAAGGCTTCAGGTTGTCTGTCATCCAAACGCCGAGATCCTTCTGTGTGTGTGTTTTTTCGGAGTGGCATACCGTTCAAAAAGTAGGGTCGCATATCAGTGACCTCATTTCCGACTTCCAAGACGTAGCAGGGCGCATTTGTTTTGAGTTGAAGGACAAAGAGCCATTTGTGGGACCACTCGTCCAATCGATGGAGATTTTCTTGGAAATCGTCTCCAACGGCAGCATTGTTGATAACTTTCCAAATTTTTATATCGTCCACATACATAGCAAAGTCACAGTCCAATTCCTGTACACAATCATTAATAAACAAGAGAAATAGGATTGGTCCGAGAACTGAACCTTGCGGAACTCCACTCTCGATGACTGTGCGCTTTGATCGCGATCCGCCTACGCAGACCACTTGGGAACGACCGACGAGAAAAATTCTTGATCCACGTAAGAAGTTTGCCCCCAATACCAAAACATTCTTAACTTATAAAGGAGACGCTGGTGCGGAACACTATCGAATGCCTTCTGGAAATCAATGTAGGCCACATGCACAGTGTATTTTGCATCGAGTGCTTTTGTCCAGCCTTGCATAGTATAAAGTAAGTTCGTAACACATGACCTTTCCCTACGAAAGCCGTATTGTGCAGTTGATAAGAGGTTATGGGTTTCTAAATAAATCATCAATTTCTTTTTGACAAGCTTCTCCATTACCTTGCAACATATTGACGTCAGGCTGACAGGCCTGTAGTTTGTAGCAAATGCACGACTACCGCTTTTGTGAAGCGGTGTAATGTGGGCTGTTTTCCAGTCGGTAGGAAGCATTCCCGTGTCGAACGATTTCTGGCACAGAAAGGATAGCGGTTTGGCCAGCTCTCGAGCAAGTTCGAGGAGTAACTTTGCTGGAATCTCGTCGGGGCCAGGGGATTTGCATGCCTTCAGACTTTTTAATTCTTCAAAGACCGCATCTTCTCGAAAGAGCATATCCTGAATAAGTGGCACTCCTGTAGTCTCGTAACTTGATGGAATAAAAACTGCTTCTCGGGTGAAAACTGACTGAAAGAACTGTGAAAAGTGTTCAGCTTTGTTTTGAATTTCTGTTATCTCGAAACCATCATCGTTTCGCATTACAGGAATTGGGTTCCTGTTTCGTGTGCTTTTTCTTACATAGCTGTAGAGTAATTTGGGATTGTGAACTGCTCGCTGGAGCAAATCCCTCTCGTAATCCCGTCGGCTGTTGAAGATTAGGCTTTTAACCTTGTTCCTTTGCGTTTTGTATGTTTGTAAGGCTATATTTTCATTGGATCGGCAAAATTTCTTCCAAAGCCTTCCTTTCCTGTTAATCTCTCGTTTCAGTTCCCTTGTTAGCCAATGTGGTCTGTTCGATATCCTAAGTTTTGATGGCGGACAGTGGCATTTTTATTAGGTTCAACAACCACTCCTTAAATAAATTCCAGTCCTCAGAGACATTCCCGGAGAAGAAAAAGATCCCAGTCCATTCGTGATGCCTTAGCTCTCATCTTGCAAAAAGTCTCCCCGCCATAGATTGGGCCTGGTTTCATTTATTGCAGGTGGCACCGAATATAAAACCATACTCCCATGAAAGTACTGCATGATCACTTCGACCAAAGTGGAGTAGGTGGTGAACCTCGTTTATACTGTCAGGATCTTTAGTGAAGACGAGATCTTAACAACTAGCCTGTTGTCCTCCACGCGCTCTTGTTGGAAAAAATACATGTTGTGTGAGAAGAGCTTCAAGTGTTGACTTAAGCAGACGGTGATCGAAGGACAACTTTGAGCACTGCGCCAGCAGATCGTTCCATCGAATGCTGGGTGCATTAAAGTCCCCCATTAGAACAACATCAGGTCGACTACCAATCTCCTTTATGTTCTCCAACAAACAAGTATCAGCGTCAGTGTC
This sequence comes from Schistocephalus solidus, assembly GCA_017591395.1. Taxonomy (NCBI): domain Eukaryota; kingdom Metazoa; phylum Platyhelminthes; class Cestoda; order Diphyllobothriidea; family Diphyllobothriidae; genus Schistocephalus; species Schistocephalus solidus. The sequence continues at coordinate 17,289 of WEDG01002571.1, read as the reverse complement.
TGTCCCCGGTGGTCTGTAGAGAGTCATGACTTCAAGGGACTGCGATCCCCGCGTCTTTATTTTCAGCCAAATAGCCTCAATACCATTGTTAATGTTCTCTGTCATTTCACACACTGTGAAATTGCTTTTAACATACATCGCAACTCCTCCACCCTGGCGGTGAGTGCGGTCTCTCCTGAACAACTGGTACCCGGATAAGGCTACTTCGCAATCGCTGATGTTCTTTGAAAGCCATGTTTCTGTGATTACTATAATATCGGGAGACAGAATGGCTACCTGAATTCTCAGTTCGTTGAGCTTCGAAAGCAGACTTTGGGCGTTGGTATATAGAAAGTTAAGTTGGCGGCACTCGGCCCTGCCAAATTCCGTTTGTCTCGAGTGTGCCAATACTACTGTGTCACTGCCATCATTAGCTTTGGCTGGTTCCAGAGTAATGCTGCGTTTCTCTGTATCACACGTCCCTTGTAAATAATCAAACTGTTCTCTCCAGCTGCAAGTCTCCTCTTCATTTCTATCACTAATTCGCGGCGTTTCAGACGTTCTGCAGGAGAGTAGGCCGGCTGAAAAAAACCCTGCTTATGAGAGTTTCGAAGTTTGGTTTTTTTCTCGAGAGAAGTAGCTTAGCCTCTTCCTGGTTTTCCAAGACGATTTTGATAGGCCGTGGTCTCACAGTTTCTGACTGTTCAATATCTTTTTTCCTATCCTAAAAGGCTGCTCGAACGGTTATCTTCTCTCCCCGAATGAAGTTTATCGTTCAGCAGGTGCTGAAACAAAGCAAGATCAGCGGATATCCTTTCCTTTGAGGTGTTAGCATTTGATTTAGGTAGGCCCTGGATAACAACGCAGTTCTCTCGGTCCAGGGCGTCTTTCAAGACACTGCTGACCATATTTTCCTCTGAGTGACCAGATGGATTTATTGTTATCTTTTTAAACTTTATAGCCGTGTTATGTTTTTTTCCCCAATTTTATCTTGCCACTCATTGGTTTTTTTCGCTCTCAGCTAAGGATTCTTTAGAACTGCTGGGATAGCCGGCAGAAGTCGAGACTGAAGTCGGAACGTTATCCAATTTGGTGGTGTTTTGGTGTTTCCCCATTGCAGATTGCCGCGGGTTTGTTCCTTGGGATGCCACTACGGGCTTGTTAGAGCACCAAAGATGGGAGGATGTGATTTGTGATTTGTTTTGGTAATCGTCCTTAGGATTCAGGGATTGTGTTCCTGTTATCCGGTCGTCATTGGTATTCACGTCCGAACTTTGTGAGTTGTTACAAGTTGTTGTTTTTGGTACTGTAGGTGCTTTGGTCACTGACTTTTTAACTGTAATATTTTTTACCGTATTTCGTCGAGTATTGTTCTCTTGCAAAAGCTTCCTTTAAGTCTGCAAGCTCATCTTCCAGTTTTTTTGAACTCTTAGTAGAATATAAGAACATCCCACACAAGATTCGTCCTCGTAGCCGACGGATTTGGCTGCCATTACGCTTTTTGTGCGCTTTGCTGGTCCTTGGTTGTAAGTATAAACTGATCGAGGGCCAGTCATGGATGCCAAAGCCAGCTCAACAGGCTTTCCTTTAAAGAAAGTGTTATTACTGGTTTTGCTGCAAGCAAACAATTTCTTTGAGTCCATGAGTATAAAAAACACTGTGTATGCGTATGTTCTCTTTTGGGCGTATAACGAAATATTCCAACTGGGTTTGGAATATGGCGAGTATTTGCAGCAATATGAGCAAACAAAGCGCCTTGTCGTTCAAAAACGCTTTAAAAAAAACTGTAAATTGTATAAAAAATATGCAGGAACTACTCAGCCGTTTGGAGATGTCGAAGGTCCTGGATAACTTCAGATCTTCTCGAGGCTGTACACGTTTGGTTTCCTAAGTTTCAGGTAACTTTTAATGCGTTTCTTTTAGCTGAAGTCTTAAATGCAAAGCAGGCCAAATTGACACATGTTCATCGCAAATTTAAACGGCTGCACTAAAAAAGGTAAGTAAACAACCCATAAATAGTCATATTACATTTTCAGGTCAGGCGAAAATGGAAAATACGGAAATGCTTCAATGAACAGTATGCTATCGGTGAAAGTGTGTCATTTACCGACAGTAAATAGTTTTTTCACCGTTATCTGACATGTAGGTTCTTACAAAAAGTTGTTCGGATACGCGGCCTATAATAAAAATCCCGGCGACTGGTGGTGGTGGTTGACATCTCCTGCAATCACACTGATCCCTGCAACGCCTCCAGAAGCTGCGGTTTTATGATCAACTCTTTCGCAATAGGCCAAACATACATTGATTGTGCCGTAAACAATAATTGGCCATGAGATTTCATGAGATAAGGCAGGTACTGTATATCCGGCTTTCTTTCCGAGGTGACAATGCAGAAACTCGAGGCTAGAGCTCTTCCAATAGTTAACCATAAATTTTGGCTACCTATTGTATATAATACATTTGTTATCGTAAGAAGGGATCGACTAGAAGCGCTATACATCGGCATCAACTCAACGACTCCAGGAATCGAATTCGCGCTCGCAAATGAGGCTGAAGCAAAAATCCCATTCCTAGATGTTCTCGTACAGCGCAAGCCTGATGGAACATTACACACAACCGTTAACCGCAAATAAACTTACGCAGAAGTTGTCTTAAACTAGGAGATCAATCATACTACCTCTCATAAACGGAGTGTCATTAAGAGTCTATTCAATCGCACAAAAAAACCACTGTTCGAACGAAGAAGGCTGCCAGGTCGAACATATTTACTTGTTTAAATTATTCTGTTAAATGGTTATCCTAGTGATTTCGTACGCCGATGCCTAAAACAAAAAGTGTCAGAGAAGAAGTACTCAGGCGACTGCAATCGGACGCCCAAACCATATCGATGTTTTAGATCGATGTTTGATTTGAGTAACCAGATAGTGTATATGGACACCAGGTGTTAAAATGCAAGGAGAAGTCAAGGCGATCTCTGGGGTAGAAGATATAATTATATGAAGTTTTACTCTCATACTCGAGCGCTTCATCGGTGACTGAGAATAGGGAAAATCCATGGTTCAAATAGGTCATTTGTTCTCACTTGTGATAGGTCTGGCTGCCTCGTTTATCATTGGTCCACCTCCCGTGCGCCAATGATGCTTGAAGGCCTCATAGGGCGCTGGTAGGTCAATGCTGCGTTTGATAGATTTGGCTTCTGACTGCCAAGCTTCGATGACTTCGCTCGCCAGTCTTTTTTGGCTCGGCCGAGCACTTGGGCCCCATCAAAATCGAACCAATGGTTGTTTTCTAGACTATGCATGACAAAGTGTGATCGTGCATCCTTTCGCCGTACGGCCAAAGTGTGCTGGTTCATACGCGTTCTCAGTCGTTTGTCCGTAATGCCGCAGTAGTTTTCTCGGCAGTCTAGACAGTTGACGCGGTAAATAACGCCTGAGGTGTCTGCGGGTGGTAATCGAACTTTGGGTTGCATGACTAAGCGACGGATGGTGGCATCCAACCGGTGTACAACGCCCACGTTTAGGGGTCTGAAAAAGGCGCTCAGTGGCTTCTGAGACTTTGCTCACATAGGATAAGAGACGTAAGGTTTTAGTTCATTGTTTAAGCTCACCATCGGTTTTGTGTTCTTTGGTACAAGCATTTGTTTACAAATCTGTGTGGATAACCACTGGCGAGAAAGAGGCACAATAGGGTTTTACGTTCTTGCAGTTTCTCGGCCTCTGCGCTGCAGTGTTTCTAGATGCGGCGAAAAAGCGATCGGACGGAACTGCGTTTATGCGAGAGGGTTTGATGTTGTAGTGAAGAATTTTCTCCAAGTTTGTCGCTTTTCGAAACCTGCCAGTCTGGAGTGTTCCATTCGCATGTGAATCCTCTTATATGTACGTCGGTTGGAAAATTTAACCCATTACATACCGAATTTTAACCATATTTGTTTATTCGAACAATAAAAAGGAGGTCATCTGCACGACGCTGGCACTGTTTTAAAGAAGTCCAATTTGGTCGATGTATTGAGACAAATTCAAGGACGATTCTTCATTATGTCAATTTTTGCATTGTTTGGCCATTTTTTTGATCTTCGGGTGTTGTGTGATTTGTGCGCCCAACATTATTCACGATGAGTGGAGGTCATTTTTTTCTGAAAGTTTAGGAATTTAACTTTCAAAATAAAGCGTAGCTTTTTCTCTCTCCACATATTCAAACCTCATGACCTCTCTGTAACTAGATCGTAGTCCTTTGACATGGCCTTTGTTGACATTAAGGTTCAGCAGCCGCACATCACGCCACTTTTGCAAGTGATCCAATATATTTTGTAAGTTTCGCGCATCCTCCGGTTCTTTCATTGGAGTCCATAAATTCAGATCATGAGCGAACATGACTTTCTCACATGTCAGACAGTCAAGGCAGTCGTTCACGTATATCAGAAACAAATGGGACCCAGAACCCTCCCCGAGGATTCCCTTGTGAATGGTTTCCTATTGCGACTTAGCGTCAGCTTTACAGACACGCTGGAACCTATCTGTGAGAATGTCGGTCGACCATTTGAGTACGTTGCCAGTCACATAAATTGGTCGCAGCTTCGATATCAGGTGTCCGTGTGGGACCATATCAAAGGCTTTGATGAAGACTGAAAAACCTACTTCTAATGATTTCATCCAGGTTTCCATGGATGTGAGCAGGTTTTTGAGACAGGATTGACCATTTATTAAGCCATGTTGACATGAAGTGAGCAAGTATTTCTCTGCAATATGCTACATCAGTTCCGTTTTGATTATCTTCCCTATCATTTCGTAACAAATGCTTGTGAGACTGATTGTCCTGAAGCTATTTGGTGAGGCTCTCAGATTTGAGGCTTTCGTTCTTATAAATTCTACCTTCTTGAAATTAAATGAAGACTTCATCGCATATTTGTGCTTCCCATTCTTGAATTTTGCTGTCCTTTCTTCGGTTTAATGAAAAAATTTAGCCATTCAATAAAACGCCTGTATCCGACTCTTTAAAATACTTCAAACTCAACTAGATGCCAGATGATGAATCTAAAACTTCTTTGGGTCAAGAGAATGGTAGCAGACTTTTTTCTCCCTTTTCGACTAAATAATAGCTCAAATCTCATCAAACTTTCTATCATTACCCCCGTTAGTCTTCCTTTTAATATAAGAAATGCAGCACTAATTATACCTCATCCTGCATCCTCCACATCTATATAGATAGATGAATGTTTTATTGGAGTACCCGGAAGGGCACTGTTACATGCACCACTTCCAGCATCACAAGGCACGATTTTATGCGACTGCTCCACAGGCACTCCCCGACCTCTTGATCCATTATCCTACCCTAAGTTAGTGTTTGAACATTTTCATTCTCTGTCGCATCCTGGCATCCGCGCCGGTCGCAAACTAATTGCTGCTTGCTTTGTCAGGCCGAAGAGGAACTCGGACATTGCCCTTTGGACTAGACAATGCTAGGCGTGACAGAAAAACAAAGTGCATCGCCATACCTTTTCCCCACCAAGTACATTTGCCATTCCAGACGTTCGATTCCATCACGATCACTTAGAATTAGTTGGACCATTACCAACTTCACGTGGGCACACATTTTCACAGCGTTCGATCGTTTCAAGCGATCGCCAATTGCAATTCCGATATCGCATACCTCGGCAGAAAATATTGCCATGGTCTTCCTGTACCACTGGATTACCCAATTCGTTGTGCCTGCCACCATGAACACTGACCACGGAAGACAATTTCAATCTAGTCTCTTCCGCGAGTTCATTAAACTGCTTGGGTGGGCGAACATCACGAGAACGGCATATCACCCTGCTTCTAACGGCCTCGGGAAACGCCTGCATCATCAACTGAAGACATCACTGATGTCTTACACAGACAAAACTGCGTGGAGTGACAACCTAACCCTCGTACTTTTGGGTATTCTATCAGCTATGAAGGAGGACATTCAATGCACTGTGGCCGAACTTGCATATGGTACACCTCCCCATCTGTCCGGCGAATTTATGCAGTATTCCACTTTAAATATTAGCATATCGAATGCTTTCGTCCAAAAATTGAAACAACGCATGGCTCAACTGCGTCCAACTCCCACTCGCCTGAAGCCCAAACGCGTTTTTGTGCAAAACGAACTTAAATTGGCTACATTCGTCTTCGTCCGGCACAATGCAGTTCGAAAGCATCTTTGTTCGTCCTATGGGGGCCCTTACAGGGTGCTTCAATGGATGGACAAGTATTACGTCATTCAGAAGGCTGCTAAGACTGACACAGTCTCCATAGTCAGACTCAAGCAAGCCTAACTTGAGTGCATCCCGCCACCCGTTGTTCCATCAAAATTATCTGCACTGTCACCACCCATTCCACCTGTTTGGGCCCATCCACTCAACCGTCACATTCGACCACCCCACCCACACATTTCGCTATTCCTTTTTCACCACAATGCAGTTCCTCTCGTTCAGGTAGACGCATCCATTTTCATGCCAATCTTAAGGACTTTGTCGTTTAATTGTGCCCGCATTTTTCGATCGAGCGTTTTTTGCACAACCAACGCTCTGCAGGGGAAGTTGTGTAGATATTTGTTTAATTTACATGATTGTTCACCTAAATATTCAAGTGCGCTTGTTTTAATTTGCTCAATAAATATAAAAACAGCCTACTTCAACCCACATTTTGGACGTCTGCTGTTTTCGCTGCTGCATGTTTCCACTGATCTCTTAATTGTACTGATCTGTCTCTATTATTTACAGACACTTACAACGATCGATCTTCCTTACTCGATTGCATTCAACCCTACTTCATCTTGATTGAACTCCTGCCTTTGCTCATCGTCTTTGATGCATAGCTTGCTGGATCAAGTTCAGAGCTCATTTCAATCCTCGACAACATTTGCTATCCAAGAAGCTACTTTTTTCTTGAGTCTGCATTCTTACAATCCTCTGTAATTTTTACCGTACTTCTGTCGTTTGTAGTTTAAACACACAATTCCCCACTTAGCGTTAGTTTTTTTGTACACCTTGGTTCTTAGCAGTTTTGACCATTGTCTTAAACTATATCTTTCAAGATCCGGGTATTTATTTACAAGCGTCATGAAGCTTGTACAAGATCCATGCATAGCTGAGTAGTATCTCGTTCACTGATGGAATGAGGTGCGCATCCGATCGCCCATGTGAGTACGTTTCGCGTACGCTTGGGTTTTATAGGAGTGCATATGATATAAATATCCAGTCATACAGTCCTCCCTGCCCACACCCACCTTCAAAAACCTTTCCGCGAGTCACGACCCCAGACATATCCCTGCATGAGTTTGAACCCCAGGTGTGCAGGTTTCAGAACATTAGATGTGTGCTCTGGATGCAACATATGAATCACGAAAATAACAACACATTGTATGTGCGCATAGTGCCGGTGCGTGCGTTTATGAGTGCAAAAATCTGTTAGATGCTGAGGAGTCTAGCATGACAAAGGTCATCAATAGTTAACGAGTGTAGACTGAAAATTCGATTCACGTGAACTGCATTTTCAGTCTTCACTATTTGGATCATAATTAACGCTTTTATAAGCGGAAGGTTTAGTGCACTCTACGCTATCGTCTGCTCCTACATATTTTCCAAGAGTTCGCTTGAGTCCTTTTATGGATATATCCATATAATATATTGTTTAGCGTGGGAGGATTTATACTTCCATGATGCACAGCCCTACGACGTTCCATTTTGTTAGATTTTATTCCTTTTCAAACATCTGTTGTGTATCTACTTTGAAAAATTGAGCTCTTATATAACTGGAATCCGTCTTGATTGATTGTATTTGTTTGTTAAAATAATTACAAATTAAGCGAAAATAACTCAAAGAAGTTAAACGTTATACGAAGGAAAGTGTTTCTGCTAAAATATATATAATTGTACTATATTTATCGGACAACTCCAGCAAGCCTCACTTTTCTCGGAAATTCCCACCCCAAACGCTCATACTTATGGTAATTTTTCGTCTTTAGAAACGTGGTTATTTGCAAATTATCAATCTAAAAACCGTTGACTACCACGCATGTTTCGAACTATCCGTCCTTTGATGTCAAGAAAAATTTGGCTTGTTCGTACGTCAGGTTAGAAGAATCCTTAACTCCGTTTTATGCATATGATCTCTTAGTATAGAGAATTTTATTAAATGTGTACCTATACCGCCCCACTTTTTGCTGTCTGATATTTGTATTTGTATATATTTACCGCTTTTTATTGTCAATACTAAGGGTGTCAGTCGATTAAACACCTGATTCACATATGGTGCTCGAACTTTCCCACCATAATACAGACTTAATTGACCGTTAGAAAATTCCCAAGGTATGTGTATCTAGCAAAACTATTGTAAAGATAGCTAACTATTGTAGATAAAATGTCCGCAAAGTGAGGCCAGCATCTTTATTTTAGTTAAATCAATCTTATGGTCAATTTTTCTGCAGTATTCTCAAGGGGCCTCTGGCTAGAAAAAAATATGCACAATACAGTTATTGAATGGCCAGCAAAGTTTCCAGCTGACTTTTTGTGCCTGGTTTCGTTTGCTGTGTCCAAATAAAACAACTGAAATCGAGCTTTGATGTTTAAAATCGAGATTTATACCACTGGTTTATTTCCAATTGTCCTTCTCTCATACAAGGCTATAAACTTAACTCTTGCTTAAAACCGCTTAGCTGGTAAATCACTCAATAAAAAGCAGAACAAAAAGCTTTTTCCGATAGACTTCAGATCCAGCCATTTTAGAATATAAGCGAAAAGTCTCAGCAGATGAGTATTAATATATATAAGACTACGCCAACATGGCAGAAAAGCATATCGTTCGGTAGGTAGATCTTCATACTCATGTCTAAACAGTTAATAGCTCCTTATACTTGCACTGAGGCCATTCATGCTTCATCGTACATTCAATTTTTGCGTATCGAAAACGTATTTTGAGTCCTCGTGTTACGCTTCTGTGAGTGTGGATTCGTATTTTTGTTACGTTGCGATTTTTTACAACTTAAACCTTTTTCTTTGACTCACCTTTTTACACAGAAACCCCTATCCCGTGTCAGATGTCTACCAGTGCAAACGGATTACGAGGACCTTTGACTCCCACCAATAGTGGTTTCAGACAGGAGAAGGACGCTCTAGGGACCATAAAAGTGCCAGCTAATGCTTATTATGGGGCACAAACACAGCGTTCTCTGCAAAATTTTCAGATTGCCACTGGGAAGGACCTTATGCCGGTATGGAATACTTCTATTGATTCAGATTATTTCGCATCTCTAAAATGAAGGTCACACTGCTGCATGCTCTTGCTCTCCTCAAACAAGTTGCAGCAGTCGTAAATCTCGAGAGAGGCAAGCTAAACATTGATAAAGCCAAAGCCATAATCTCCGCTGCTGAGGAGGTCCAGTCAGGAAGCCTGGACAAACATTTCCACCTCGTTATCTGGCAAACTGGGTCTGGCACTCGAGACAAATATGAACGTTAATGAGGTGATTGCTAACCGCGCCAATGAGATTCTCGGTGGGCAGAGGTGACAAGACCCTCGTGCATCCGAATGATGACGTTAATCCTCAGTCAGGGTGGGATATTGCACTTGAAATCACGTTGTTACCTTCTGCTTAGAGTTCCTAATGATATATTCCCAACCGCGATGAATGTAAGCATTGTCATAGAAATTGTGCAAAAACTCATCCCCTCCTTGAAATACCTTGTGGACAAACTGCGGGACAAGAGTCGGGAATTTTTGGACGTTAGTGAAAAATTGGCAGAACGCACATGCGGGTCAGATTACATTTATTTTCCTGATTTCAGTGCTTGTTTCTGTTCATAACATTTTGATTTCGTCAAGCTTAACCAAACAAGTAAACTGCAAGATTTTTCAGGGCATTTACTATTGTTGGAGTCCTTTGAAAATGAAAGCTCCTTTCTGTAATAAGCAAATGAAGTGCAACGCAAGAGGAGCTCATTTGATTCAAAAACTGCTTTCAAGTATTCTTATCTACCGTTTTGATATTACAACCGTTGGGATTATGAGCGAAGGGAGCTTTAAAGTCTGTAGTTTGCGAAACCGTTAAAATTTATGGCAATGACCTCGTTTGTTAGTACCAATTTCAAATTTCTACCGAATGGTATTGGCTACCATTCTGGCCTTCGATCCGAAAAGTTCTTTCACTGGATAAGGAGAAAAGTGTGTGCATTGGCTAGTCTGCGTTCAGCGTTTGCCAATAAACCTAGAAAAGTTTGCGTAGTAATTGAGATCAAACAGGAGATACACTAATATAGCCATTGTCTGGCGCTTTAACCGAGGGGATTTTCGAATTTTAACTTATTTAGTCAACAAAATGGCTTAAGAACCTATCGTTAATTTCTTCGTGAAAACCAATTTTTGTCACTTAATTAGCAGGAAAGTTGATTAATAACATGATTGTTATTGCCTTCAGTAACATAGCCGTAGTACATATTACCTACAAAATCCATGATTACTTAAACTAATATGCCGTTAAACCAATATGTATTTTTGTGAAAGTGATGCTAAAAACCCTTAGTAGCGTGTACGTTTAGTTTTGCCATAAAACTTATTTTAAAACTATGTTGGCGTAGGACGCTGTCCCCATGACAGTTGGGCAAGAACTTAGCGGCTACTGTAGATCAGCTCAGGCAGTGCCTTGAAAGTATTGAACGTCAACTTCCTTTCGTCTGTGAGAGCTGGCGGTTGGTGGCACTGCTGTTGGCACTGGTCTTAATGCTGCCGCCCACTTTGACTCCCGATTTTGTGAAGTTCTTACAGAATTGGTATCTCAAAATCTGTCGGTAAGTCAGCCATTTGCTTGACCGTATTTTCCGTTCAGGCACGCATTTACTTTACTGCTTTTACCCATTACCGAATTCACTTGGTCACTTTCGCGTATAGTTAACAAATCCACCGGCCTCGTGACCTCGATGACTGAGGCCCTCGTCCCATCTGTTAACAATTCGATGGAGAAGAAAGCCATCCAGGAGATGTAGATTAGAAAGAGACGTTTAGCCAATCAACATATAGGCTTCCGGGTAGAAAGGCGTGAGTAGCCTAGTAGGTAAGAATGGTAATCGTGTTCAACTACCGCAAGTTTCTTACGTAGGAATATGAACAAAAGAACTGTTGGCACTTTTGTTTGAGGCAACCCTCACCCTAAAAGCGGTATAAAAATATAATGGTAAAATTGTCATATTTAATTCTGTAGAACGGAGTACTTGTCCCTGAAATCCTTTCTCAGAAGTGTTTTCTGAATGTTGTCGCAGTCGAAATTTTGGTGGCCTGCATTCGTTTGCCTTAAGTTTATTTCCCTTCTGTAGGTTTTGGAATCTGATTTTTATTGATTTTTCTCGCTAGAATCAGTCTAAAGACGCACAGTGATTACACCGTCCATAGCTAAGCTGCGTCACAGCTAAATTCGCGGCTCTATGGCGGGTCATGACTCTTGCTCTTTTAATGAGTGGCTTGCCTTTAATACTAGCAGCGGCACCGCCCTTCCACCGTCTCGGCTAACGATTTCCGTTTGCTGGCGGGCCTTCACGATGCGGTCTAGGGGACTTATTCTGCCTTCAAATGAACCGGGATCAAGCATAATGCCAGGTTCGTTGCTCTCGTTTTCTCCTCAGCCGATTATTACTAAAACCTATGTTATGTCACGGGCGAATATATCACCTATCCTTCAGGACCAGGTAAAAATCAACCGCTACCACGCAGTGCGAGGCATTGAGCATGGTTTGCGTCTACGCCTCAGGTAATGGGAAACCACGTGACTACAAGCATCGCTCGGGCCGTACAAGGTCACCCTGGAGCTTCCAACGTTACAAGCCTGTGTTGATCGCCAATATGTTGCACTCCGTAACTCTGCTAAGCCGATGCTGCACGTTCTTTACGGATCATGCCATTATCGGCCTTCTCGCACGCGAACACTGCTCGAATTAGCGAACATGTCGGCAATTCACTACCACGCTTGTTACCGCTCTCAACCCCGTTCTTGGTTGCGATAAATCTGCCGAGGTAATGCCCTCTTTGCCAATGACCAAGGCCTCAGCTTCTACGCAGACGTTTTGAGCAAAGGGACTTTACGACGGAACGTACGAAGTTTGATCGACGCATTTCGCCTCTAAAGATGGCAGTCCCCTCAGGAGAGTCCCTCATCAGCGTGTAAAGGCATGCTGTAAAATGCTGACCTTGACTAAGAACACCGTACGGTTAGAGCACTTTCCTATCTTCCTTGTGGTTACACTGACTGTGAAATTTTCTGATTACTCCCACTCGTGTACCACTCCGCATAGACTTTTCTCCCCAAACCCTACTCGATATGCCTATGCCTGACAAATGCTAAGCTATTTCACTTTATTGATCCGCATGCCACCTGGCATTCTGAACATTCGCTTAGCAGCTTTTAGATTTGCGTTTTCATTGAGTTGACTCTCGCTACATAAAGGTGTACTCACTGACTTATTGGGAAATTTGGCACTTTGTAGGAGTTCTGCGCCTTTTCTCACTACGCAGCCTCGCATTAAGCCCACCGTCGGCGCAAAATTAGTTACCAGAGTTTCGACTAAGCGCTTTGACAATAGGACGTCATGGAACTTCTGCAGCTCAGATACACCCGGCCGGACTACGACGCCGTAGTGTAAGGGTTCCCACAATATGTTCTTAAGCGCTGATCGAGCGTGTTGCAGGGCTAATTTACTAGCAATTAGGCTAAGTTTCTAATTACAATTGCTGGACCAGTGCTCGCTTCATGTACTGAGCTGAAAGTACGTAGGTCGGTTATCAAGCGGATTGCTTGAAGCAGGCAAAATGACCGTCTCATCCTAGTGCGCGGGAGTCACCACCGACCGGCACCTTACGATCCGGTCCAATACAGCCAAAGGTCACCGATCGCGACCTGGCAACATGCATAGAGAATATCGGCACCGTTTTGTCTCGCCGAGTGCGGAAAAGCGATTCTGAGCCAGCAACTTTAGCGGATTAAATGAGCACATACGCCACGAAACAGCATCTTTTGGGAAGCATTCTTGGTTGTAATGAAATAAGCAGTCCCATCGTGATGATCAGTCTTCTGCCAAAAGCCTTAACCTACACCGTCCGCTTATCGCTCATCGCCGTCGCTTCTGCTGCCTTCGACCGCACGCTAGCTACAACTAACAGCAGCAACTCCCCGACTCGAGTGTTTAGAATAGTGGGCTGCACTGCAATCCCAATCGCGCCACCACGCATACCGGTCGACGGAGAGAATGGAAACGACACCCAGTAGATGTCGGGCATTTTGTACCGCAGTGACCAGGATCTTTTCAACGCACGTGGCTGCTCTAATTCCGACTGGCACGCCTTTCCACTCAGGATGACTTTGGGCATGTATGGAAACCAGTACCGCGGCGCGAGGGTTGGTCAGTCAGTCAGGCTGGGTTCTATCGATGGTGCGCGGCCAGGTGTGGTGGTACGCCCAGGGGCGGCTCCGGCCGCGCCAGCCACGGTACGACCTTCTCTCATCTCGTGCCCTTCTTTGCCTGTGTCGATGAGACCGGGCTCAGGTGGGGAGAGAAGAGCTGTGGTAACCTTAACCGCCGGGTTTGAAGGTTGCCAATCCGATTACCTCGCGGTCCCAGACCTCGCAGCAGTCCACCAAAAAGCTGTGATGACTGACTGGTGGTTTGAGAGTTCGTGGCCGCATGGCCTTCAATGACCTCTGCCATTCTGCCATTATGTAGAGATGCAGTTGCTCAACTCTGGTTAAAACCCGGCGCTTTGTAGGTTAGCTGTGGTCGTAAAATGTAGTACATGTAGACGAAATCAACAGCGGCTGCGCTCGTTTCCGTGACTCGATGCACCCCATCGCCTCGACAGGCCTGCTATTGTGGGTAAAGACGCGGAGGTCGAGAGCTCAGCGTGGGTTTTTCCCTCAATTATAAAACAATCTGACGCGCTGAAAACCATCGCTTTGCAGCAATGGGCTTTGAAGGCTGCCAACCGATCGACAACCGACCGCGTGGTCGCCCAACGCCTCAAAAGTATGTCGAACGGCACCTGTCGCGCGCCCTTCAACGTACCGGAACGCACCGCATCCGCCAGGCGGTATGCCGCGCCAGCCACTCCAAATCTCTTCTCCCATCTCCACCTCTGACTTGTCTTGACACCGGCTCAGGTGGGGAGTGGAGTAGCGTGTGCCGCTAATATCACTCTTCTAAAACCGGTTCACGCAAGTCACCGTCCCCGCACCACCTGCGTGGAGTCTACGGTGGACCCGTCGAAAACGACGGTCGAACTGCCGGATGGTGCGCCCGTGTCATTATATCCCAGAGTATGTGCGCCGTTTCGGGGCCTGCATTCTAGTCACATGATCCCCGAAGCGCGGAAGCAGTGCCCGCGGAAGCTCCCTGCATGCCTCGGCGAAGTCACGCGAATTAACCCGGAGGCCAACATCAGGGGAAAGTGTACGTGACAAAAACGAATATGAGCCGAAAACGACCAACAACAGACCTGATCCCCAGGCGAAACGGTAGAACGCCAGCCAAGCGTTTGAGATCCCGTGATGACTAAACGTGGTTGATTGAGGCTGTTACATTACCGCCGTTGAGGTAAGGTTGGGGCCTGCACGCTGACAAATTGTTACCGTCAACAAGGGGACACCAGTACCGCGAATTATGAACACTTATAATCGCTTACCATCAGCTGCGTCGAAAACTGGCGGCGGCATGGCATAAGTCGCTGGCTGCGGAAACTCAAGATTCCTGGTCAGCATCGCGTCGCCTTAGGTCGCCAATCACCGTAATGGTGCCGCCAACAAGCCCTGACTGAAACCGCCCGCCAGGGCCTGATGTTCTAAGGTTTTGCGAGCATCTTTAACATTTGTCTTCGGCCTCTTATTAAATTTAGTTGACTGCATTTCGGTTTCCACCATACTGTATGAGATAATCGCTAATAATGCGTGGTGGTGTATGTAACAGTAAAACGATTAATGTAGATCTTCGGCCCGTTTTAACCAACAAGCAAACCACGGACTTCCAATGTCCCAGGAAGCGTGGACAAGGGACTAACTGCGTCTGGACTTCAGTAAAGAGAAGTCACGAAATTCGTCGTTCCCTGAGTTCCGTTTTGTTGCCAAAAATATTACCCAAAGTGATGACTGCAAATTGAAAGCCTTCAATTCACACAGGAGAGATATGCGTGTAACAAAAGCGACCTTTGTGAAATGGCTTCACAAGAGAGGACTACATTGGGGGGGAATTAACATGGCCTGCTATTGAATACAGGTGGAAACCAATGGCGTCAATGTGTGCGTCGCTGTTTGGTAAGCGACATGTACGCGCGGGCGGCGGTATTACGATAGGTGGGATCTACCTATGTTTTGTTGATGGAGTTTTTTGTCAGCCAACCAATAATTCCGTAGCGTTGCTGGTCGGCACTGGTGTCCGCGTGTTCGCGAAAACGCAAATCCGTATCTTCTCCAGCCTGGGGAGCAGAAAGATTTGTCGCCTGGTCTGAGCGCATTGCTTGAAGTTTCGAGGATCGCGTTTTCGTTTCTTGGTCTTCAAGTTCAACCTTTTTAATGATACACAGCCATCGCCTGTACTTCGATGTAAAACATCCGATTGTACATCCTGCACAAGCGGGATCCCTTCATCTCTTCGTACGGATACGTACGATAAGCTACCGACGACGCGCTGATATTAATTACGCCAGATTTCAGGAGTATGTATCTCTATTCTTCAACTCATTTCATGGCGGAAAGCCAACAAATTACCGCACTCTCACCATATAAGGGTGAAGAAACATATCGGTGCTGCCGCAGAGCTGGTGGCATTGCCCACGGTCTGTTAACTCCAAAATAAAGTGATCTCGAATCTTATTATCGCCAAGACGCTGAGATACCCGTTTGTGCCCCAGCCTTCGCGAGTAATGGATCACTTCGAACAAGAATTTTATTGCCTCGTTTTGATTTTGCCGCCGAACATCTTTAATCGTGGAAAGCATCATGACCGATGCTTCCGCGCTGCCGCGATTTGCAGCGTTTGGCGGATGTTCGCCGCGATATCGCACACCCGCTATTAGCTAATCTGGCTCCTCCCTTTCCATATCGAGGATGAAGGTTCCAGATGACAAAAACGCGCCTGAAACCTTTAGCATTTTCGTCTCTAGCCCTGCAGTTCTTCCAGTCACTGGCCAAGCGATTGCTGAAATGGAAGCAAGTTTGAAATTCCACAGAACAGTTTCTTTTGCTAGACTGCGAAGTCGTTAACCCGTGATTCTGGCGGTATACCCGCCATTCTAAGCCCGTCTTGACAATGAGACGACTGGCTCAACTATCGACGTCGCAGACCGCGAACCAGTAATATCCTTGACGATCCACCGAAGAGGACATACGCCAGCATCTTACCGCCGCGAACGGAAATTTCGGCCACCCGCTGCATTCGCCCGCGCTTAAAGGTGAATTTGTTATTGACAACTCGCAGTTCGCGCAGGTTCGCAGATTGCGAAAATGTTATCCTTACAGCCGCTTACACCCATGGGAAGGCAAAACCCCTCAGACCGCGCGGAATGAGTCGCGCACGCGAGTTTGAAGTCGCCGCTTATAACCTGAACATACGTCTCTGACATATTCGCCAGGAGGTAGCGGCGTTCGTATAATTTTGCCTCTGCCCCCGTCGAGATCGACATTTGCGCTGGGTGCCGAAGCGATGATGAATTTAGTTTTTCAGCGAGGTGCGCGGCCGCCTTGTTTCAGACTTAGATGCCCTGCGGCATTGTGGGAGTCAACCGTCGCGTCGTTTCGACGGCAGTTCATCGTCTCGTCGCACCGGTAATAGATGCCAGTTCGACCAGGTTAGCCAGCAGCAACCTTCTTCGCTTTCATCTCTGTTCAGAGAACCGTCCCGCTTAAGCGCAGTGATTTACACCTTTTGCTGCCGCCCGTTCCAGGCGAATAGTGCTTCGTCCTCCACTTCGCCTGTTGCTCATCGGATTGTTCCGCCCAGAACATACATTTCAGGTTGCATATATGTACACAAACTCACCTTGGCGAGGACTGTGTGTTGTTTCCGGCTAATATGGAAAAAGGCTGTTGCCGCCATTTTGTTGTCCGTTTTTTGTGTTTCTTTTGACCGCGGAGATTTGGTGCATCTGCGGACCTTGGTGTTATAATTCTGGCTGCTATGGCATAATTTCCCAACTTTTATAATTTCTGCTCTGTGCTTCTTTCAGAGAGTTCCGTTCCGCGCGACTTCAACTGCTGACAAAACTTCAGAACAGAAACACTGGAGACGGAAGAAGGTTTACGTTGAAACGTGCCGCC